>CM056392.1:18820221-19028047 GCA_029718625.1 Synaphobranchus kaupii | reverse complement strand
AAATTAATCACAAGATTTATGTCCAGAGCTTTTATTCCTTTTTGAAACAGGAATTGCCACTTGGACAGGCCATGATCATTTAAAATGAGCCCCAAGTGCTGTTGAACAATTCTGAATATTTGTGTTCCTCCCTCTGAAACACGAGATGGCAGGTCTGTCCCCTAGTGACAGCTAAAGTTTTACAGTCTCAGCCACTGGCATTTAGGGGTACATCAAGTTATTGCCCTCTAGACATGTATATCCAGACATGTGTTATGGACCTGTATTAGCTTATTGGTATTTTATAGCTCTCGGGTGGCATCTGATTCACCACGCTGTCCAGAGTTAATGAAGCCGTCGTTGCTGTGCTATACACATCCAATATGCAACTGTGTGCGATGACAGTTTTACTGGTACTGACTGTTTAGTTCCCCCAGTATGGTAATCATCAGCATGGGATCATCGTTATATTTTCTTCTTGTTACAACTATTGGGCGAAGTCAACCTGAACATTCTAGATTTAATTCAAAGTCAAAATTTTAATTAAGTGTTTTTTTTTTTACGTTACTTCGTTCAGCATTGTTGATTCAGCTCTAATGAACTACGCCGCAACATTTTGTGATCTCCACTAATTGATACACTGCCAAAGCAGCGATGATCTAATCATTTTCAGCTGTGCAACGTTCAGGACTTCCTTCCATACCACAGCTGGGGTTGCTGATCAACTGTTGATGGGGTCAGGGGTGAGATTATCTTCTATTGCTGTTGCGCCGTTATTTAATGAATGCATCCCTCAATATGTCAAGAAATTACTTTTTTTTTTAGTGCGCACAATAAAATAGTGTTGTTTCCTTTTATGTTTAATGGTCACGTTTTCTGCTAATCACAAATTTGTTCTCCTGACTTATTTTTTTAAAGAGTTCAAAAGGGAAATTCAATAAGAAAAAAAAGAAACAACCCTTAAAGTGATCCATCCATATCTACTGCATATTTGGCAGCAGAGTGATGGTTTGAGGCTCGTTTGATACGCCAGACCCTTGATGAATTAGAGCCATTTCGCCAACCATGTATTCCATACTGTTCCAGCATAAGTTACAGCTAAATCTAGTCCCACCCCCCAATTCCCATATTGATCCATTCAAATGCAGAGAAGTTATAGTATCGCTTGTAAGAGTACCAGAAAATAAGATATCAAGAGTCTTTTGATGTTGTTGGGTCACAGACATCAGGAAGTCATTGCATGCAAAGGATATGCGACCAAATATTAGAAGTGATTACTTTATTCTACATTATGTTAAACTGTCCAATATTTTTTCATGCCTGAAAATGGGGGGACTATGTACAAAAGGTTGTATAATTCCTAAACGGTTCATCCGATATGGATGAAAATACCCTCAAATTAAAGCTGACAGTTCAACCTCATTGTCATTGTATCCTTTCAAACTCCAAGTGCTAGGGTACGGAACAAAATAACAAATAATGTGTCACTGTCCAATGAATTATGGTGCTCACTGTATATGATTACATTGCAATTGACCGTTGAGTTAAAACGGTGAAAACAAAGACCATTTTAAATAACAAACTATCAATTGCTCTGTAAATACAAATTAAGTGTTCCCATCATATTGATAATGCATTTCATATTCAGTCCTGCAAAATGAAGTGATGACCACACAGATTTTCTTCAGTGTTCACCAATGATTAGACTGGCTGCTACTGTACTTGACAGTAGCAGCCATTACTTGTGGGTGATGTTACCTTCAGGATTAACAGTACATAAGTGTACTGGTGCTCTGCATATCTGTCAATGCTCAAAATGGCATTGTTAAGTCTTAACTTGAAGTCCAGCATTGGCTCTCTGGACATGGCACTGGCCCATGGAAATGGTAACAAATTGCATTCCTTTGAGAGTAATTAGATTCTTTTCAAAATTCCCAGAGATCCATACTGCAGGGAATTTAGCCTGTACTACAGCAGAGATGATATCCATGGTAAATGACAATACCAGATTGCCAGGAAAACATGTAATTTGAAAGCTTTTTTATGAAACAGGCTTTGACTTTTAAAAGTTCAAAATACATAGCATGCCACTTACCAAACATGGCAACAGCAATGCTTTCCTATGGGGACTTGTGTTCTCTCCTCTGATCTATCATTTTGCAGAGGGCATGACCGTGTCTACCTGTGGAGCATTGCTTTGGAGACTATTTTCTCCAGCATATTAACTCCAGATGTTATGCTGATGGTTGTGACAGAACCCCTGGTGTTGTCCATTTTGGGAGATGTAAACCTTCAGTGCCAGCAGTTGGAATTATGGGAAATATCTGCATTTAGTAATATCCCTGGCTTCTTTGATCTGTACTCATAATAATTTCTGGTGATGTTTAGTTAGCTACTCTCCATGTATGCCCTCGGAAAAGCCTATTCTGTGGAAAGTAAATATCTTCTAATATATACTTGTAACACGCTGATGCTGACCTAATTTTTCAGTTGCTGAATGATCATGCAAGTGGATTGGAAACTGACAACTCTCAAATAGAATGATAAGATATTGAAACCATCAACATTTTTGGTGCACTTATTTCCAACAATAGCAGCTGCACCACTGAAAAAAAAAGGCTCACTATGGCAAGATCCACCATGGAAAATCTTGGCAATATCAGGGCCAACAAGACCATCACCATGGAGCAATAAAGATCTGCTTAGTAAATGCCCTTGTCATGGAGATCTATAGATCTGGAATATGACCAAAAGCGAAATGATGGTTGTCGATTTTGAAACCTGGTGTTGACGTAGCTTCTCAGGGTATTGTGGATGAAAAGAAAATCAAATAAATACATCCATGAAAACAGTGCTAGGAAAAGTAGAAGAAAATTGTAGGCGTGAAAGACGTAGAGGCAGATATCTGCATGAGCTCAAAGGTGACACTGGTCTTTCTCTGAGGAACTTGGTGTATGGTCCCCAGGAATGTCAAAAGTGGAGAGCCATGACCAAGATCGTCAAACCTCAGCCGAGAGGTGAAGGATTGTGGATGGATTGGTGGAAATAGCATAATTCTGAAGCATAAACCACAGTCTTTCAATTGAGTCTTTACTGACAAATTTGGATAATGTGACTAAAATGGATTTCTTGTTTTGCATTTCTTGTGTAGCTGCATTAATTATAGTTGGGCAATAATGACAGTGTGACTACAGTACTGACTCTGTGACAGCTATGACAGTCTAATGAAAACAGAATGTCATTCGTCTCACCGTGAAAGCCAATGGATTAAGACTCAATGGTTTTCATCACAGTACACTTTAACATTAAATTGAAAAGAAAATCGGGAAACGTTTTGCTTCGGTTAAATTATCTTCTTCATTTCAAAGGGTACATGTTTGCTTGTGCAATAAAAGTAAGCCATTTAATTTTGATTTATTTTTTACAGACCCACTCAGTCATACAACCATTAATGTCACACAGCCTTATTACTAAGAATTCTTTTGATTTATTTTACAAGATATTTTAAGAATCCACATATGTTGGCTTGTATTTAATAATTACTGAAAACATATTGCGGGTACATAATTATTTTGTTTTACTTGCTCTAGTCCAATGACAAAACCACAGGCCAGCAGAAAGAAAGGATTCAGTGTGTGAGTGCAGTGTGTGTGCATGCATGTTTGTTGGTTTGCCTGTGCCATTTAGCACAAAAAACCCAAATGGTTCAGTATGTGTTTTCACATCCACAGGTTTTTAGTTCACCTGGAAACATTCCCCAACCATTCTTGTTGAAAATAACACAATTTAGTTTACACATTTCAATGTTTCACAATGTTTCCACAAATTATATGTGCTTTCTTCTGAAATACAAAGTTAAATTGATATGGAAGCTTGTGTGAATGAATTCAGCTAGTTGGCTTCATTAGATCTTTAGACTTTATCATTTTAATGTTATTAATCCAGCTGACTAGCTAGCTAGATGATCTACTGGTATGTTTGTTCTGCCTAATATTAACCGGACAACAATGTACAGGTTTTTACATTCAGGTAAGAGCCTCTATTACATACTCCATGGATACTTAAATCTGGCCCTCAAGGCTAGTAGTACTAATGGTTTTCTTTTCTACCTGATAGTTGATTGATTTCCGTTAAAGGTTTGTCAGAAATTCCAATCATCTGGTGTCCCAGGTCTAAATCAGTCCCTGATTAGAGAGGAAGAATGAAATTTGCCTCTCGTCCAAAGCCCATGTTGTGTGACTCACTGGCAGCACCCCAGTTGGACGGCCTTTCATTGTGCCGGAGCCATAATTAGCTTACTGATGTACATCCAAGGTTTCCTGTCAAGCGGCAGTCCCTCTTGGGTTCTGCCATTCTCCTTCTCCTAAGAACAGCCCCCTGGAGAGAGTTCAACTGCCAACTGGCACAAGGTGCACTGCTGGGATTCCTGTCATAGGGCTGCTGTGAGTATTATACTTGGACCCTGTTGACTCCCACAATATGCTGTATAACAATGACATTTAGGAAAGGAAACACCTGTGTTGTAATAACCCCCTGTCTTACAAGAAAATTAAGGAAATTATGATTCCCAAGAACATTTATCCCGATGATGAGAATCTATGTTGATTTTCTCTTAAAATCCAGCTTTCACTTGGTGGGTGTGTTTGGGCAATGATAATTAACTAGCTAGCTAATTAAAGCAATGCTTTGTGGAAAGAAAATGACAATTGTTATGGTATGTCAAATACATCTGTAAATTGAGAGAAGAAAGTTGGTTATTTCCATTCAAGATCTCCAGGCACTGAGCCAGACATAGTCTGGAAATACTGGAAACAATGTTCAGCTATCTGCATTTACCATCCCTGTAATTACAGCACAAAAGCCACAGCACAGGGGTATGTGATTCTTTGGGCTGATTGGAGAAATTATTCATTGATTCAAATTGTAACAATCTTGTTCTGTCATTCAGATATCTTTGACTGTCTGCTAATGTTATCTATAAAATGACAAATATTTACACTGTTGAAAAATATCCTTAATAAACCTGTGTTTTTAATTTAGCATATTAGCAGAGCATATATTAGCATACACTAGCGGTCAAAAGTTTAGTTGTATTTTCCTACTCTGTTTTTAGTGTACTTTAAGGAGTTTAACTTTTGTAAATAATCTCAAATGGCACAAGGTAAGAAGTGAATAGAATAATCTTTTATTTCACAGGATAGTGACCTAAATTTTTGAGTTCATAAAAAAGCAATATTTGGCTAAATAAACAGGTGAGCAAATTATTTCCATTTTCCAGCAAGAGAAGTAAAATCAAGCTAATTTGGGACAAATTTTGCAGAAAGGTCTAGAAGAAGCAACCCGTGCAAGTGCAGCACGTCTGGGAAATTCTACAGCAGTGATGGTGTGAACTTTCAGAACTATATAACTGCCCTGGCAAGTTATGGCAAGAATATGTTCAGCAGTTATTACTGCAGAAAGTGGCCATTTTAATGCATCTAAGATTATTATTATTTTCTTTTGTAAAATAAAAGGTGTTTATATATATATTTTTTTAAATCTCTGATTGCTTGAAACTTGTGGATTTGAACAGTAGTGTATATTCAGTGACTTATGGGTTAAATAAATGTTGACAATAAGCATGTTATACTATACCTCAGGAATAGTGGTAAGACTTTTTCAACCCGTAACCTCAACCTACCAGCAGCTGTACACCCGTATTGTATCAAGATTTCTGCCTTGTGTGTGCTTGCACAGCCTGCAGTTTCCATCCATCTGAGATCGTAAAAGACCGTCTCCTTAACTGTGAACGAGTGAGCAGGCACCTTTATTTCATACCCTGGGGTCAGTCGAGAGAGGAGAGCCCTCGGATTTCGGAAACGTGAGCTCAGGTTCAGCTGCAGTGACAGCTCTCCCGCTCAGGAAATACCTGTCCAATAAAACGTGGAGAAAAAACGTAAGCAAACATTGTGAGCATTGTTCCCACAGAGGCGAGCATCAGGGTACTGTGGAAACAGGCACACACAGGCTCGGCTACGACAAGGAGGTGAGCCAGAAAGTGTAGGATAACAACAGATTAAAGCTAAGCCCTATGTAATAACGATCACAACGGCTGGTTTTGAAGATTGTCATTGTGTATTATCTGGTAAGGCTCTGAACTAGAACCCGTCTGCATAGCAAATCCCATTAAATCTACGAGGTTATGCTGCTCTATTTTTGCATAATGTGGATAAGGATTTTATTATTGCATTAATGCACTCTTTATTATTTTATTATTGCATTAATGCACTCCCTTTATCACATTGTAAGCTGGTGTCTTCACTGGTGCTTTATGATTGTGTGTATGGTTTAAATAGGATTTTGAAGTGGGGGGAAAGTTGCCAAGACATACAGTATATATATACATGACATTTAGTAATTGTGTTGCAATAACATTTCCTGTAATATTTAATACATTGTGCACAAATGTTTTGGTATGTAGATAAGTCCTGTGTGATTTTGACAACATTAAATTACAAATGTGCATGTTTACTTTTGAAATTCTGTGTTCATAAGGGACTGTCAACCATTAATTCACTTTGTGGCTTGTCTCAACTAACTATATTCTGTGCCTTTTGTAAAAAATAACTTGGGATTTTTTGCATTGTTTTAATGTGTCTTGTGCCGTTTGATATGACGGCTAACTAAAGATTTTTATTTATGGTGCTATTTGTGGTTGTGAACGTGAAGTAAAGCATTAATTAAAGGTAATGATCCATTTTGATGTGGCTGGGGACAAAAGGTAAAAATTAAGCAGAAACACAAGCATACAGAAGCAACTGTTAGTGTTGACATAAAAAAGTAATGTGATGAGTGAGTGGCAACATACTGTATATAAGCAGTAGGTTTTTAATTCTGTTTTGTGCTATTTTAAATTAAATAAATATTACACACACTCTGATACTGCTCTACAATGCACATTTATAAAGCTCTTATCTTACACACAAGATAAACTGCTGTTTCCATTAAGGTGTCTGGCTATTTCCATCCCATACTTTTTATATGTTTGATGGTACTGAAACATGTACAGACTTTCACCAAATTTGTGAAGATCATTGAAAATTCTAATCTAATTCAGCTAAATCTGAATCATGCTATGACTAAGAAAATAAGAGTTGTTCCTTCAGTTTCATTTTTAATTTCTTTAAGTGCCTGATCTCAACCTTGGTTCTCTCTCGATTGGCAAGTACATCCTATTTCCAGGGATTGTTCAAACCTATCAAGTTCCATTCTCGTGTTTTCATGATTCAGGTATGTTTTTTTTCCAAACTGTCCAATTTGAGATTGGGGTTACGTGGGCAAGGGACGACAATGTTAAATCCTGAGGCACCATCATTTTAGGTAGTAATCTTGCCCTTATCACATGGCTTCCGGAGATGCAAAAGAGAGGAATCTAAGAATATTCCAGGGAGTGAAACACAACCGCATACTGGGTCAGTGTCGCTTCACAAGAAAATAATATTTCCTCTGGGATCATCAGTCAGAATGAGTGTCCTCAATGCATAAATTAAGGAGTTATGGCACACGATGATAAGACACTTTTACCTATTCTCTATCCCTATCTCTAGCATGGCAATAAAAGAGTGACTGTGAGCTCTGGGAACACTTTTGTTTCTCACTTTTGTTCTAGATAAGGTAATCTGTTGAAGGTGCAAATACGGCACCAGAACTGTCAATGTGGGTCAAAGCGACAAAGTTGTGGTCCATCATAAACTGTGCCTTCTAAGGTAATGCAGGGTCTTTCTTTTTCTTCTTCTTCTTCTTCTTCTTCTTCTTCTTCTTCTTCTTCTTCTTCTTCTTATTGGGGTGGTGCAGTGAGTAGCACTGTCGCCACATAGACAGATGGTGGCAAGTTTGAATCCCGGCCTAGGGTCTTTCTGTGTGGAGTTGTTCACCCAATGTCCTCGTGGGTTTCCTCTGGGTACTCTTGTTTCCTCCCACAGCCCAAAGACATGCAGGGTAAGTTAATTGAAGAGTCTAAGATTGTACTTGTGGTATGAATGTGAGTGAATGGTGTGTGGGCCCTGCGATGGAATGGTGACCTGTCCAAGGTATGTTCCTGCTCCAGCAGGAATATTATTATTTGTATCTGTATTAATTTTGCATCCACAGAAGGTAAAACACATTCCTATATAATATTTTAGGAGTGGTTATTGTGAACTAATGTATGTATACATGTATGTATTGCATGTATACTTGGAATCTTTTACAGACTTTTAGACGTTTTTTCTTTTATTTGTATGTGAATACGATTTAACTGTTATAATTTTGTTGTAGGTATCATCTTTCATAATCTTCCATGGAAGGAATGCTCTCTGGACTGTGTTGTGTAGGGCTTTCATCATATGAATAATTATGGGTTGTGTGTGGTAGAAGAACCAATGGTTTATTATTTGAAGGTTATATTTTATAGAGATCTTGCATTTATGATGTTGAGTGCTTGGATCATGGTCCCCAGTGCATGGTGGTGCTGTTGGAGGATTTAAAAGTACAAATCATCTTATTATCTACACAAGACCAGCCTTATGGTATGGCCTCTAAAGACTATTTTCTCACTAACTGGGTAATTTCTAAAATCACACAATTGTTGGGCCATACTGACATAATAAAAACAGAAAGGTAATTTGGTTGCTATATAAAACAAAGAGAGTTATATAGCATGTATCATATTGGTTACTGCCATTGGCATTGGAGTTAAACTATCAGGAGATTATATTATGTGGAATTACTGGGTGTTTTTTCAAGTATTCTGTAACTTAATCTATATCTCTATTTTAGCCAGCACAAATGACAATACCAGAAGTAAATTCCATTTGTAAAGTTGTAGTAAAAGTGTGCACCAAAATGAGTCAAATCTTCCATCTTCCAGTCAAATCATAGAGCTACATAAATACACAGGCATCAATCAAGCATAATCATGACTTTGGGAATAAAAAACGTACATATTGTTTTTGTGCACGAGTGCATATTTTTATTTTTTACCACATAATTATGTTGTGTTAATCGCCATAAAAAAGCAGCTGAAGTGATAATAACTGAATATATATCACTGCAGAATAAAATGCTTGCTGAAGGATATGTCTCCATATGGAGGTCAAAGAAATGCAGGGAAATAAGGACACAGCTTATGACTTTTCCAGTACACTGTGGTTACTGTGTGTTTTTATCAGTTGCTTCATCGTGGAATGAAATATGACTTTCACCACATGGCAAAACAGTTAACTTTAACATATGGAAAGGAGGGACAGACTGATTTTGTCCTAATAGCTAAAACTGAATTTATTTAGAGGTTCTCTATTGCTGTGGTCCACAAAGGTAGGATATTAGCACACTCAGCTATACACATTTACTGTACCAAATACATTTGTGGAGGAGGATTCATGCCTAGAGAAGCAATATACAATATAGCTAGCTAATACTGTGTTAGCACAGCAAAAGCTTACATTCCATGATGGAATGTCTGCTGAAAAATCATGTGACTTGTAGATGTATGTGATGTAGTACATGGGTAAACCTGGCTAAGTTGATATTTGAAAGCACTTGTATAAACAACCGTAAAGTGCACCAAGTATCAACCATACATGCAGTTTATGGTGTATGGTTGTTACTTGCTGCACTTGACTGCTCTCTGGTTGTTAATTGTTGCACAAGCAGCAACTCAAGACTCCGAAGCATTTTTAGTCTTGACATTAATTTTGATTCATGGAGTAGGTTTGTGTTTCTGTGAACAATTAGCTAACGGACCATTTTCATGCTTGAAGTAAGTGGAACACTCAGGGGAGTTTTGTAGTGAAGGGCATGTTGGACTGCTTGCAGGCCCTTTAAAGTTGAGTACATATTTGAAACACAGTAAAACACAGTGAGAAACCTATTGAGGCTTGGGCTTGGGAATGCTTTTTTGCAAATGATTTCCAGGTTTATTGTGTGGAAAAGAAAAGAAAACAGAGAAGACATATCATTCAGTGGAAATCTTGCACAGATGTTTGCTAAAATGGCAATACTAATTAAGTTACATTGCACAGATGACTAATATATACACCTACTTGGGGAAAAAATGCATTCCCAAGTGTGAGGAGGTGGGTGTAGTTTCATTTCCATCTCACAGAATCGTAGAACAACCCCAATGGTCCCGTAAGAAAACAATGATCTCTATGGCTGAAGCTGTTTTTAATTTGTTCTGTTAATAAATAAAAGTTGCTTAATTGACCTGGCTGAATGCTCACAAATGTGAGTAGTCAAGATCTGCAGTTTAAAGGAGTCATCCTATTCTATCTCCAAGTTATACATGGAAACAACCTGATTTCATTATGTTTGTTTCTCTGTAGAGCCCCTGGAATTAGTAAAGAAAATATTATCTGCAACACACTGCAACCTTTAGAAATGTAATCAAAAACACATGTGACAAAGGGCTTCCTCATGACTCAGTCAGTAAATGCTCTCACCACAATCGCAGGCTCTTACCTATGGCAGTAGTTCTAACCCTTTGGACAATATTAAAAAACAGAATGTATCATCATAATAACAACATTGTGGGGAACTCCAAATTTTTATCACTGACTTCTTAATGGTCTATTCATTTATAATAATAATAATAATAATAATAATAATAATAATACTACAGAATATATGATAAAGGGTAGAACAAAGGGGTCTTGTGCAATTAGATTTTTTAAAAGGGGCATTGAGGATTGCATTAAGCATACTATAGTAGAAGTGATATCATGTTACCCTATCTGACAGTCATCTCTGTAATCACAGCTCCAGTCTATTTTTGGTCTTTTCATGCTGTGAATTAGGATTTACTCTTCTTTTTCAAATTGAAGTCAGACCATCATAGACTTATTTTTTACCTTTGTTGTAATGCTGACAGAATAATTTTTGGAACCATGATTTAGCAAATAATTTAAAAAAACATTATTATTGGTCAAGTGGTGAAATTATTTACTTGTATAGAACAGTACAGGAAAAACCCCCACAGTGCATTAGCACCATAAAGTGAAGTTGAAAGCCTTCCAGTGATGGACTCCCACAGATAGACTCCCAGTCTTTGTGTCCGGGGGTCTGATGAATGGTGGGTGTGGGCTTAGAGGGCTGCATGTCCCTATCTGCATGACAAAACACACCCTTGGATATGAAGACCCATTCACTCCTACTTCTCCTGGGGCTAGGATGTGGTAGATTGTAGCTATAATTCCACACTGTAATGATCTGGGATCACTGGACCGGAAGAATGAGACCTTTATAATTATTGCTGGGCGTGCACCAGTCAAGCCTATAGCCACGGGAAAAGGCGTCTGTGAGAAATTCATTTTATGGCTGGATAAAGGCTCAATGATCATCCTGATTTTTTCAAATAGGCAAAAAAATGAGGCTTTGTTTCTGCTAATCAGTCGGGATTCGGAGTTCCCATGCAAGGCCTGGCACCTTCTGACCAATCAAATCTAATGGGCTGGGATGAATGATGTATTGTGCCTGCAGAGTAGAAGGCCAGCTGCTGGTTGCATATTGGCCATGCATCCCGGTGTCACAGAAATGCAGGAGTGATTAGGAGAACATGGTTTCTGACAGGTCTGTGCCAGGGTCAGGGTCCCGCATCTTCAGCCCAAACACTTGCATGTGAAAACAGCAGAGAAACAAATGCGTGGGAAAATGAACAAAGATATTGGGCTGAATTACGAAGCCTTTTTTGTCTTTTTATTTGATGAGTGTGGTTTTTGATTCGCCTCACTTAATGCTTGTTTCTTAAGATTCTGGCCCTTTTTTTATTGTTTTACTTACCCCTGAAGTAGTATGTTAAGCTGTCCTGGTCTCACCGTTGTAAATAAATTATTGTTAATCCTGAATTGGAGCAATGCTAACAATTAGCATCTTGTCGTTGGATACAATTCCCCCCCAAGCTAACCTGCTGTAAATTAACCGCTAGATCCACTGAAATAAGGTTTATCAACAGCTTTACAAGTGTCGTTGTTGGAAACAGAAATGCACATATTATTACAGAGTGCACAAGTACGATGCCAGTGTTTACATTTAAATAAGAACATCCGGTAAGAAAGTCAGTAACTTTTAGTATCATTCCGCGTGACAACAGTGCCCAGTGTCTCACGATATGGAAGCAGACTAGAAGATAGTACTCGTGTTTAGTCTACCTGTAAACAAAAGAGAAGCAGTTGACGTGTTTTCTTAGTGAAATGTCTGATTATGAAGAAGATGATGGGGTGGAATTTGTAGTTGAACTTCGAGCCGGAATACACTGCCTGGCCAAAAAAAAAGCCGCCATTACACCGTCATGCATAGTGCCCACTGTACAAGCTTCTGGAGGCAGTGTTATGATCTCGGGTTGCTTTAATTGGTCGGGTCTAGGCTCAGCAACGTTATGCAGCAATAAAATGAAGTCAGCTGAGTACCTGAATGTACTGAATGACCAGGTTATCCCATCAATGGGCATATTCCAGGATGACAATGCCAAGATTCATCGGGCTCAAATTGTGAAAGAGTGGTTCAGGGAGCATGAGGAATCATTTTCATACATGAATTGGCCACCAGAGTCCTGACCTTAACCCCAGTGAAAGTCTTTGGGATGTGCTGGAGAAGACTTTACAGAGTAGTTCACCTCTCCCGTCGTCAATACAAGATCTCGGCCAAAAATGAATGCAACTCTAGATGTAAATAAATGTTGTGACGTTGCATAAGGTTGTCAAAACAATGCCATGACGAATGTGCGCCGTAATCAAAGCTAAAGGCGGTCCAACGAAATATTAGAGTGTGCAACTTTTTTTTTGGCCAGGCAGTTTATATTGTTTTAGAAATAAAATTACTGTCCTCACACGAGTGATACTAAAAGTTACAGGATAAAAGCAACCCTTGTAACGTTGTCGTTAAATATTATTTGAGTGGATTTAGGGGGTTAATTTACAGCAAGCTAGCCTGGAGGGAATTATATCCAATGGCAAGATGCTAATTGTTAGCATTACTCCAATTCAGGAGTTACAATAATTTAGCTACAACGGTGAGACCAGGACAGCTTAAAATACTATCTCGAAACATGGAGAGATCTGGAGCTAGAGAGACATCTTGCGTGGTGTATGTAGTATTTCACCTTCTGCGTTTGTTTTCATCGATTATAGTTGGTTATATATATATTCATTAGTTATAGTTGGCTTCAATCGTTTTTGCATACACTATTTAAAACATTTGGAACTGCAAATGCTGATCAGAGGCCAGCCAACCAACCCAGTGAGCATTTTATTTGTTAAATAGACGTCTAAAAATAGTTCAAAAGTGAACGTTTTTTCAACGTATATTTGTAGATGTCGATTAGACGTTCATATTTAGACCCAATTTCAACAAATTTTTCCAGTGACCATTTAGTTGTATAAAAGATGTCTAACATTAGTATAAACATTGATGTTTATTAGACGCCTAACATAGACGTCTATTAGACGCCTAACATTGACATCTATTAGATGTCTAACATAGAAGTCTATTAGACATATAACATTGACGTCTATTAGATGTCTAACATTGACGTCTATTAGACATCTAACATAAAAGTCTATTAGACGTCTAACATTGACGTCTATTAGACGTCTACCATTGACGTCTATTAGACGTCTAACATTGACGTCTATTAGACGTCTAACATTGACGTCTATTAGACGCCTAACATTGACGTTTATTAGACGTCTAACATTGACGTCTATTAGACGTCTAACATTGACGTCTATTAGACGTCTACCATTGACGTCTATTAGACATCTAACATAGACGTCTATTAGACATATAACATTGACGTCTATTAGATGTCTAACATTGACGTCTATTAGACATCTAACATAAAAGTCTATTAGACGTCTAACATTGACGTCTATTAGACGTCTACCATTGACGTCTATTAGACGTCTAACATTGACGTCTATTAGACGTCTAACATTGACGTCTATTAGACGCCTAACATTGACGTTTATTAGACGTCTAACATTGACGTCTATTAGACGTCTAACATTGACGTCTATTAGACGTCTACCATTGACGTCTATTAGACGTCTAACATAGACGTCTATTAGACATATAACATTGACGTCTATTAGACGCCTAACATTGATGTCTATTAGACGTTTAACATTGACGTCTATTAGACGTCTAACATAGAAGTCTATTAGACGTCTAACATTGACGTCTATTAGACGTCTAACATAGACGTCTATTAGACGTCTAACATTAACATCTATTAGATGTCTAACATTGACTTCTATTAGACGTCTAACGTTGACGTCTATTACACGTCTAACATTGACGTCTATTAGACGTCTAACGTTGACGTCTATTACACGTCTAACGTTGACGTCTATTACACGTCTAACATTGACGTCTATTAGACGTCTAACATTGACGTCTATTACACGTCTAACGTAGACATCTAACATAAAAGTCTATTAAAGATATTTATTTGTTATTAAAAATGAGCCCTAAAATTGTAAAAAAATAAATAAAAATACCACTAGGAAACAACATGGTAGCGTGAGCTAAGTTATGTAGCTTATTAATGAATTATTCTTGGTTATAGTGCCGTTGCATGCCGTATAACCTCCTTGGTGAATACGTGTCTTGCAATCTGTCTAATCCATTACTACAATATCCAAAGCAATACTTATCCATTATGAATAAATATGTCCATTGTGGGCTATAACCAACGTTGACTAAGATAGATGGACAGCTCTAATAAAGAAGGTATTTACATATAGGCTAGCTAGCAGAGACAAGATGCATGCAAACTCATTAGCTAACGTTAGCTATATTATAACGTCCCAGCAGTGGCGGAGCTAATGGTTCATTGCAGAGGGGGCGGGGACTTGTAGTGGGCCCCTATACAGTATACTGTACGGAGATGTAAATTGACGGAAGGGCGGCACGAGATAAATGCCTAACTTAGGCTATATAGAAAAAAGTGTGCCTTTGTGTGGTAGCACATGCATGCATTCTCTGTAGCTAGCTATCCGTAGGCAACTAGGCATAGGGCATATTCTGTATTAGTCACATCATATATTCTGTATAAATCACATCACTTCTTGATTTTAAACTGAATTCAAACGCTCTGATCTTGACTCTTTTTTTTTTAAACAGCGAGGAAAACAGAAATACAGCAGGCAGGGAGGCTGCTGGTGCTAGCATGGAGGTAGTAATATAACGGGGTTCAAGGATTCATTTCAATGGCTTTTATTGTTACATCCCAGTCAGGGTCCGAAATTAACTTTTTAGCTCACCAGCCAAATGTCTGGTAGATGAAAATGTCTACCTGCCAAACTTTTTTTACCAGCCAAAAAAAAATTATTATTACATACGTTCGACCTTCCCTAACTTTATTTTCCTCAGTGACTAACGTTACTGTGTAGCCTACGGCAGACGGCTACTTCTCCTGGTGGTAGGTATGCTGCAAATAGTAGGCTAACTTTGGCTACGATAAACTTTTGTCATTGTTTTTAAGATAATGCAAACGCAATACGTGGCGAGGTAACTCTATAGCTCGCCATAGTTACATTATCACGGAGTTAGCAAAGCGCATGGTGTTTATGTGCAATGTGTAGCCTAATAATTTTTTTACTGCGAGCCATAAATCCGTCTGGTAGAAGTTAACGTTGCCGTAGCAACAGCATACACCTGATTTTATCTTATTATCATAGCCTACCGTGAACAAGCTGTTGTTTTGTGGACGCAGTTCGTAGCATAATAAATCGAGTGCCTTACCCGCTCATCTTCAACATGTTTGTCATCACATATTCATTTTGGTTGAGCTATGATGTGTCTACTACGAAAAAAAATACTGTTTCGTAAGATGAGAAAGAATGGGATGTTTCAGCTACACTACAGGCCCAGTGTCTCGGAGCAAGCAGCTAAATTGTGGGTTAGCTAAGTATCTCTCAAATCAATTGCTCCATACCTGTATAACCGTATCAATTTAGATATTAATTTAGCTATTCCAACCCCTCCCGTACGCAATCGCCCCGTCATGAACGTTACCATTGCTTAGCAATGCTGTGTTAGCTAGCTAGCAAGCTAACGATATCTCACGTCACGGCAAGTCGTTTTAACATTTAGCTAGCAAGCTATAGATAGCTTATGGCAAGCCATTTTAATTTAACAGTTATTCGACTTCCTTAAAGTCATCCTTGCTGGCTGGCCATATAAGTTCGCTAGCTACCGTGATTGCCTAGGTAACGTTAACCAGCTGCTCTAGCTAGAAATCTAACCGGACATTTGTACACCTGGATATTTTTTTGAAGTCCCAAGAATTACGAAAATGTGCGGGGAATAGAGCCAAAGTGTTAGCGGTATGTCTGTACTGTTAGTTTTACTGGAACCATCAATTCTGATATTTTGTTGCAAAAAAGTCACCCGCCAAAGACTCAGTGTTTCCCCTACCATTATCCGCCCGGCCAAACTCACGTGCAGCCCGGCTTGGACAAGAGGGAAAATAAATCATTTTAATGAAAAAAAAAAAAAAATTATATTATTCTTTTTAAAAAAAAAAATAATATATATATATATTTTTTTTATGTAGCTGCAATATTTCCCTTACCGCAGAATGCGGGAATGATCAAAATAGCATCTGGAAAAACCCTTGCCAAAACAGCTTCGGTTAGCTTTCCCGTTAGGCCTAATTAAAAAAATGGCAGCGCTGATATTATGAGGGTGTAATTATAGTTTCGGCCTCTACGCAAAATGGCGCACTTTCACCGCCCGGCCTGAAAAAAAATCTAGGAGAAACACTGAAAGTGTCGGGTGGCTTCCGAAACTGACACGCCAAATGAAAAATCTACCCGCAAAAAAATATTCAAAATATGTAATTAAACAACAAGGTGGGCCTCTTTAATACATCCATGGCCCAAGGTGGGCCCCTTGTAATTAGAGAACCGCGTGGGCCCGGGGCCACCGCCCCTTCCGCCCCCTGTCTATCTCCGCTACTGCGTCCCAGTGAACATTTTTGTGTCGAAAAGATGGTGAAACGCCGTCTCGAAGTTTTATAGAACCGGGAACTCATGGTGTATTCAAATGATATCTGAATATTTCCGATTTACGAGAAGAAAAAAGTATTTGAACGTGACACCCCGGTGATGAGATAGTGACTACTTAATGAGAACGATCTCGGAAATCCAACATTCAACTCGGGCACCTCCTGAGGTCTCCGAGATGACCGAGGTGACGGAAAATGCTTCGAAGCGCAAAGGTAAACAGCTGAGCATCTCGAAACATGGAGAGATCTGGAGCTAGAGAGACATCTTGCGTGGTGTATGTAGTCTTTCACATTCTGCGTTTGTTTTCATCGGTTATAGTTGGTTATATATATATTCATTAGTTATAGTTGGCTTCAATCGTTTTTGCATACACTATTTAAAGCATTTGAAACTGCAAATGCTGATCAGAGGCCAGCCAACCAACCCAGTGAGCATTTTCTGGTCTAAAAGATGTTAAATAGACGTCTAAAAATAGTTCAAAAGTGAACGTTTTTTCAACGTATATTTGTAGATGTCTATTAGATGTTCACATTTAGACCCAATTTCAACAAATTTTTCCAGTGACCATGAGCCGATTCTGTTACCATCACCGATAACAATGGAGAAAGTCCAAGGTCCATCACGCGAGATTTATGGGCACAGATTATAATCTTGTACTCTAGAGTATTACCATCAACGAGCACTATTGACTGATGGGGAATTCCCCCATCATGCAACTGATTTACGTAACGTTGTAATAAAATTTCCCGCGACTTTTTGTGTTTTTAATCAAGTCGGAGATTTTTTACGGTAAAATAAGACATTTTATGACAGTTCGTGATTCCCGTACCCCACCCCCAACCCCTAAACATAACCTCACAGGAGTTCATGTAACTCGGGCTCATGCCCGAACTGTTAAGATAGTAAAATGCATTAATCGTCATAGGCTGTGGGACGTTGCATTATGGGGGAATTCCCCATCAGTCAATAGTGCTCGTTGATGGTAATACTCTAGAGTACAAGATTATAATCTGTGCCCATAAATCTCGCGTGATGGACCTTGGACTTTCTCCATTGTTATCGGTGATGGTAACAGAATCGGGTGTGACCATTTAGTTGTATAAAAGATGTCTAACATTAGTATAAACATTGATGTTTATTAGACGCCTAACATAGACGTCTATTAGACGTCTAACATTGACGTCTATTAGACGTCTAACATTGACCTCTATGAGACGTCTAATATAGACGTCTATTAGACGTCTAACATAGAACTCTATTAGACGTCTAAGATAGACATCTAATAGACCTCTAACATAAAGGTCTATTAAACCACCCGATTCTGTTACCATCACCGATAACAATGGAGAAAGTCCAAGGTCCATCACGCGAGACTTATGGGCACAGATTATAATCTTGTACTCTAGAGTATTACCATCAACGAGCACTATTGACTGATGGGGAATTCCCCCATAATGCAACGTCCCACAGCCTATGACGATTAATGCATTTTACTATCTTAACAGTTCGGGCATGAGCCCGAGTTACATGAACTCCTGTGAGGTTATGTTTAGGGGTTGGGGGTGGGGTACGGGAATCACAAACTGTCATAAAATGTCTTATTTTACCGTAAAAAATCTCCGACTTGATTAAAAACACAAAAAGTCGCGGGAGATTTTATTACAACGTTACGTAAATCAGTTGCATGATGGGGGAATTCCCCATCAGTCAATAGTGCTCGTTGATGGTAATACTCTAGAGTACAAGATTATAATCTGTGCCCATAAATCTCGCGTGATGGACCTTGGACTTTCTCCATTGTTATCGGTGATGGTAACAGAATCGGCTCATTAAACAGTATGTAAATAAAACAACATAAAAAATTTTTAAATGGATGAACTATCCCTTTAATTAATTATTCTCCAATGTGCAAAATAGTTTCCAGCTTTAGTTATGAACATTTTTAGCTCAAATATTTGGGTGTGTGTCTGTGTGTGTGTACGTGTGTGTGCGGGCCACATTAATTAATTAATTCATTATATTGTTAATCTGTTTGATGCTGTTCTGACTGTTAACATTGATACTGGTATTTTAACATTTTAGCTCTTAGCATCAATGGTATAAAACGTCTTCAGTAAACTGAATTAACATACTGAAGCTATACTGCAGGTAGCCCTATTGAGAAAAGTGTAACATTTCACAAATGTCCGGCATGCATTCGTGCACTTGCTCTTCCTTTTAATTAATTAACATTATTTTCCATGTGAGACAAACTGAAATGTGACTTTTCCCATGATAGCTAATAATAACTAATTTATTAGGAAACAAAATTGAGACTCACAATAGTATGACAAATACTGAAACTGAGCCGGCTTGAGAAGGGCAGCTTTCTTAGTGATTTGGAATAGAAGGCTAATGAAAGAACAATGTATGAAAGGAGCACTCGCCCGCCTGCTCACTCACCGCTGGAGAAAGTTCAAAGCCACAGAGCATAATTCAAGGCCAGATGAATGAAAGATGGGGTTTCTGGTTTGGGGTCAACTGAAGAGTCAAGCACCAGGATCCCTCGTGGACCCTTAGGAGGAAGTTATTGTGCAGAGCGTAGTCAGAGAGTGAGGCTGAGTCATCGCCTCCTTCGACTCCTTCTATGGTTTTTTTGGGAGGGTGCTCAAACTACTTATGGGATATTAACTCTCAATGTGGAGGTCATTATTTGTGACGTAATTCGTAAAGCTATGGAAAATACTCACGTGTGGCTCAGTTATCTACTCCTTTTAGTTTCAGAAGTTTATTTTATAATGAGAGACGCTGTAAGCTCCACCAAGGCAGGACTATGTGCAGCATCGTTTTAACATTGCGACTCACTGACTGAGATTGAAGGGTTTATCTATGGGTCGGAAAAGAGAGACAATCAACTTTCTATATTAACCAATACATGGTGGTAACTGGAGCCTCTTGGTGTAAGATAAGAGCTGTGCTCCCCCATACACAATGAAATGAAAGAGATATTCTCTTAGACATGTAGAATATTTGTAATTACTTTGACAGAAATCTTTATCTGCCTGTGGTCTCTTCTGCTTCTATTGAAGCCCGCAAGCATTGCACTGGATAAGTGAAAACAGGAATACAGTACAGTTTTTGAGACAGCAAGGCTGAACAGACATGTTTCTATATAATTCTTGCCATTTAAAACACATACAGCAGACAGGTGGCTAATTTATATTCATTATTTACAGAGCACACGTTTGTACACAGGGTGACTTGCATAGAAAACATCTTTCTCTTTATTGAGTTGGATATTAACTTAATCTATTCCAGAACCTGTGGTGAAACAAACAAGTGATCCACCTTATTCCAGTAGTGATATTACAATCAGGTTTGAAGTAACACAGGGGCCCACTGGCACTGTCTGATGGAGTGTCCATTCCAGCTCAAAAACATTTGTTTGCCTGCAGCTGCATTAATGGAATGTAATCTTGCTGGGGTTAAACTTATTTTCCTCATCATTTGATCTTGTATTTCTCTTAAGTATTCCTTCTTTCTCTAAGGGAGTAAGTCAATTTCAGAAGAAACACATGGCTAGAATACTGTGGGGAAAAAAACATAAATAAATAAGGCAGTAGATCACTCACATTAATCTATGGTAATTTGATTTAATGTTATTGCTTTTGAATTTATTTATAATGGGTTAATTTTGAATGGATTTACTTTCCAAAAGAAGATAGAAACACAATGCAGAAAGTCCTACTTGTAGCGGAGACCCTGAATCTGTTCAGTGGCAAATGGCCTCTGGTCTCTGCCAGGTTCAACAACAAGAAATAAGCGTGTAATCACTGTATAACTATTTACACTGGCAACTAACCAGCTTCACACATAAAAAGCTTTTTTTACTGGTTTTCACAAGACCAGAGGTGTTCATGTAAATAAATCAGAATACCCCAAAATGAGCTGGGGTCTAAGTTTTTTTTTTGTTGTTGTGTGTGTCAAAGCCAAAAGTATAGCAAAGTGAGTTCAAAACTATGTGTTATTGGCTGGTTTTCAAAACAAAGTTGATACAGAGAGGACTGAAGAACTTGAGAGAATAAATTCCCTTACAGCTGGAATAGCTTAATCATTTTACCTTGATTCTTTGATTCAAATTATGTATGGTATACTTTTACATCCAATGTTTTACATCCAATACATCAAAGTAAAACATCATATCACATGTAAATGGACTTACTTACTTTTTTTCTCTACAGTATTATATGAGTTTTTTCAGAAAGAGGTGTGGATAGATACAGAGGAGCATAGTTTTATATTTGGGTGAGATTTATTAATGAATATATCTGTCTCTTGACAGCAAAGGATAGGGCGATGATCTGTTTTTGGCTGTTTCTAAATAAATAAAACCATAGGATTAAAGTCTGTGGCTTCTGTCTGCTTTTGCTGTCACACTTATATACTTTTGTCTTGTGAGTTTAATGGCTAAATGTAGTGTTTGTTATATGCGCATTTTGCAAATCGCACCAACCATAGTCAGGATTAAACCTTAACTTTAGACTATTAGGGATACACATTCCATTTTTTTTAATAGTCAAAAGAGAAGCAACTTAGAATGCACATTTGTTTCTAGATTTCCATGCCACATTTGTATGTTTTTTTTGTTTTTTTTTGTGAGAAAGCACCAAAGTTTGCTTGCTAGCTTTGACCACAAGTTGATACTCAGATATGAAAAACATTTTCCTTTTAAGAGTAGTGTATACTACTCTTAAAAAAATTTACTTTAAAACTACAGTACATTTGATGATAGTGTAAAGAGCAATGTGGCACACCATAGCTGTATTTGCTGACAAGAACACATGTAAAATGTAGTCTACACACTCAGACCACTGTACTGTATTAGAAATTAAATTCAAGTTCCTATTCATCACATAAATAACAGTTTTAATAGAGTTTAGTGGTCAAGGTCTAAGCAACTGCTAATTCGTTTTCCAGCATTAAACTTCATCAACAACTCCATGACCAAAACAAGCTACCTACATCAGGAGCCATTATCACCTGGCATCTCATGACTGTGTGTTTTTGTGGCCTGGAAAAATTCCAACGTAATTTTCGAAACATGGAAAAGCTAAAGGCACCACTTTTTGTCCTCCATGCTATCTTACCATCTATGGGAATGTGTAGCAGGGGACTGAACTCTGTCGGAAAGCTTTATTCATGCCTGGTTTTTGCAGTCAACGAATTCCAGATGTGCTCTTTCTCAAGGAAGTGAAATTCGGTTTGACTGGGGTGAATGTACTTCCTGTACACTGGTTCTTTATCGATCACTCAAGGCTCAACGGCGGTGAGAGGTGGAACCAGACTAATGCAGCCAGAACCTCTGATTTCTGAGGCTTAAGTGCAACATGAGAATGACTGCAACATGAGAACCCTCCAGAGATGTCTTTAAAAAAAAAGAAGAAAAAAAGAAAAGATATCCTGTTTCCTTCTCAGAAAGGCATTCTCATTATAAAATCAGGGGTTGGAAGAGCCGTGGAGACAGTTTCTTTTCTCCCCCTGTGACCCGGGGTTTCATAAAGGTCATCCAAAACCATAGATCATAGAGAGCTAACATTCTTTATTATGCTTATAAGCACAGTTGTGACCTTGTCTAATTAGTCCTAAATGAAAACAGTACCATTACATAGGAAATGCATGTATTATATAGCATACATATCATTTCATTCTTTGAAAAACATAACACATCTTTGAAGAGTTTTCCTTCAACATATGCCCAAATAACTTTCCATAAGGCCAAACAACATGTTTCTAATATGGAGAAATACTGTGTGTGGTCTGCTTTTTCAACTGTGGTAATGAAAACATTCCTAAAAACAATCAGAGCCTCTAAAAATAACATTACAAATTTATGTGCATTCTGTCTTTAAGAATGCTAAAAAATTAAGTAAATGAAATGTGCATGGAGGAGCAAACCATGAATTACTGAAAATATTGTTAAATGCCTTCACGAAATGTCTGGCTAGCCAGAAACAGGTGAAAGGAATGCAGAACTGAGCTGAACTGCAGTAACACTTACAGACTACAATAACAGTTTGTGTCTCTGCAGAACAGAGCTGATCCTCAGTAACAGTTACAGACTATAGTAACAGTTTGTGTCTCTGCAGAACAGAGCTGAACTGCAGTAACAGTTACAGACAACAGTAACAGTTTGTGTCTCTGCAGAACAGAGCTGATCCTCAGTAACAGTTACAGACTACAGTAACAGTTTGTGTCTCTGCAGAACAGAGCTGATCCTCAGTAACAGTTACAGTCTACAGTAACAGTTTGTGTCTCTGCAGAACTGAGCTGATCCTCAGTAACAGTTACAGACTACAGTAACAGTTTGTTTCTCTGCAGAACAGAGCTGATCCTCAGTAACAGTTACAGACTACAGTAACAGTTTGTGTCTCTGCAGAACAGAGCTGATCCTCAGTAACAGTTACAGACTATAGTAACAGTTTGTGTCTCTGCAGAACAGAGCTGAACTGCAGTAACAGTTACAGACAACAGTAACAGTTTGTGTCTCTGCAGAACAGAGCTGATCCTCAGTAACAGTTACAGACTACAGTAACAGTTTGTGTCTCTGCAGAACAGAGCTGATCCTCAGTAACAGTTACAGTCTACAGTAACAGTTTGTGTCTCTGCAGAACTGAGCTGATCCTCAGTAACAGTTACAGACTACAGTAACAGTTTGTTTCTCTGCAGAACAGAGCTGATCCTCAGTAACAGTTACAGACTACAGTAACAGTTTGTGTCTCTGCAGAACAGAGCTGATCCTCAATAACAGTTACAGACTACAGTAACATTTTGTGTCTCTGCAGAACAGAGCTGATCCTCAATAACAGTTACAGACTACAGTAACAGTTTGTGTCTCTGCAGAACAGAGCTGATCCTCAGTAACAGTTACAGACTACAGTAACAGTTTGTTTCTCTGCAGAACAGAGCTGATCCTCAATAACAGTTACAGACTACAGTAACAGTTTGTGTCTCTGCAGAACTGAGCAGAACTGCATTAACAGTTACAGACTACAGAACAGTTTGTGTCTCTGCAGAACTGAGCTGATCCTCAGTAACAGTTACAGACTACAGTAACAGTTTGTGTCTCTGCAGAACAGAGCTGATCCTCAATAACAGTTACAGACTACAGTAACAGTTTGTGTCTCTGCAGAACAGAGCTGATCCTCAATAACAGTTACAGACTACAGTAACAGTTTGTGTCTCTGCAGAACAGAGCTGATCCTCAGTAACAGTTACAGACTACAGTAACAGTTTGTTTCTCTGCAGAACAGAGCTGATCCTCAGTAACAACTACAGACTACAGTACAGTTTGTGTAATAAAAGAAATAAACAAATGGTCACACATAGTTATATTCAAGGTTTCATCAATCTCACTTATGAGTTTGTACATTAATTTATTAGTGATATCAATGTGTTCCATTTTCCCTTCCATCTCACAAAACAGAAGCCACCAGAACAGCTGGCTGCAGGGTTGATGTCGTTATGGCCCCACAGTGGAGCACTTTTCAGTCCAGGAGCAGATTACCAGATTTATTTTGAATGCATGACCTATTATGTGTGTGAGAGAGATACACTTTGGTGGAGAGGGGATTGGTTCACATGATCAACCTTATTCAAGTCAGAAATATTGGATATTTGGGTGACTGCAGCACTTGAGGCAATAACTCTCAGCTGTTCCTTCACTGCTTCTCACGAAACAAAAACTCTCTCGATGCTACGCTGTTCAGGGAGAATGTAATTGTCATTGGCAGCAGCCTAAGTAAACCTTTTCTCACTGAGAGTTTTAACTTTTATGACCAGGCACTACGTTTGTGGTCATTCATTCGCAGTAATTTCACAATTTTTTTAAATATTCAACAGCAAATGCAACTGATTGCAATAACAGTAGAAAAAGCACTTGAGAGACACTTAAGAGGAGTTGACCAAAATTAAACTGAGGAAGATTGAAGGCCAACTTCAAGGACTGAGGAAAATCAGGAGCTCTGTGTTTTACTAAAAAGAAGACGGCATAAATATGCTCTCGTGCACGCATTAACGGTGTTAGGCAAAGCACACAAAAACATGTCTCTTTGTTTAAGTGAGCCTCTTGTAAGATCATCCACCCTATTAAACTCAACATTGCCATGTGCATCGAGGCTATCATAACCAGGCTATCATAACCATGTTGATTTTTATTGTTGTGTTTGGCTGTTTGGTCTGTGTCAAAGGCTTTAATAATACTCTGGCCCTGATTAGTATCTACAATTAATCCATGAGTGCAAGAGTTTGGAGGAAGGAATGTTGAGATGTGTTACTCCTTTTCGTGTAGGGAGCAGCTTTGTGCCTGGGGTCGTACGTGGGTGTATATTTCCCTCAGCAGTATAACAGGAGTGGGCGAACTAGCTCTGTGAGCTGAGTTCAATACTGTGAATTGAGTCAGCTCTGTGAAAACGTGTCAGTGCTATATTCCTTCAATGCTAAACAGTGTCAAAAAAATCTGGCTCGGTAGACTAGTACTTTTCGCCATTAAGGCCTAATATTCTCATCATCTGTGAATTTTACCGGTGAAAAAATGTTCGAGGTAAGAAGTTGCTCTTATGGAAGGAATATTTCTACCGCAGGCACAGATTCATTCTGAGTGGTGAAAAACACAGTGCTGTGTCTTCAGCGCGAAGCATTAGTTAAGGATCTCCTTCCACAGGAAGTTTGGCTTCTTTGCATTAAGTTATACGGTACGTCATTCCCCTGCATGGGTGTTCTCAGATTTGTAGCTGATAGAACCAGGACCTCTAAAAGCCCCCATGCCCTCACTCCGGAAAGGGCGCCAGGAAGAAACACTCGATTCAGGAAATCTCTTGGCTGTAAACTGCACATAAGCTATCACAAATGAGGGTAGTTATGTATGCAAATGTTGTGTAAAAAGGGACAAATCCATAAATTCAACTGGATTATCATCTGGACATCTCGGGACAGCGAGGGCTATTTTTATCATGGCTGTGTTCCACTTTAATTCACTTGATTAATGCAATGATTCTATTGAATGTTTTTATTTGATATGTTTGTTTGTGTGTTGTGGGTCTGCCCCACTGTCTATGTATTTTTGTTGTTGCTGGGGCTACAAATTAAGTTCCCAAGCGGGAAAATAAAAGTTATTCTATTCTATTCTATTATGGATCGGGTTGCTCATTATCATTATGTCTTGTAACCCATATTGTACAAAGAAAATATTGATATTTACTGATTCATTCAAGGGCACAAGATATAGCATACTTTCCAATAATTGACAGCTCCAGTCATGATTGTGTCACGTCTCGTGCCTCCACGTCTTAGTCTACGTCTGGTTTTTCTGTTTATATGTATTTTCTATCTGGTAGTCCGTTCCGTGTTTTTCTTCTCTCCCTCCATTTTGTGTCTCCACTTCCCCGCACCTGAATTGTGTTTTCTCATTTGTTTCGTCTCACCAGTTCCTCATTGTTTCTTCGTTAGTTTGGTATTTAGTCTCCTCTGTTTCTGTGTTCTCTGGCAGGTTGTCTTGTGCCCTGCATTAGTGATTGTCTCACCTCACCTCACCTCACCTCACCTCACCTCACCTCACCTCACCTCACCTCACCTCACCTCACCTCACCTCACCTCACCTCACCTCACCTCACCTCACCGTTCCTGTTCTCCTGCCTGTTCAGCCTGCTCCTGTCCTGTCTGTTCCTGTCCAGCCCTCCTGCCCTCCTGCCCACCTGGGCACCTGCCCTTCCCCGTCCTGCCCTCCTGCCCTTCCCCGTCCTAGCCCTGCTCCTACCCTTCGCCCTCCTGATCCCCTGCTCTGACGGATCTCCCGGTTCTGACCCCTGCCTGTTCCTGGACTTCGCTTTTGCTCATCCTGCATTGCCCTGTTCACTGGACATTGACCCCTGCCTGGATTTGACTATGTTTCTGCCTGCCCTCCATCACACTGTTTGCTGGACATTGACCTGTGTTTGTCGACCAGGAATAAAGCCTATTCATATCACTTCTGGTGTCTGCGATTGGTTCTGATCAGTTCCCGTAACATGATTGATTCAATTAATTGACGTAATTGCAGCACGTTGTGTTTATTTTTCTTCCTTCCCTTTCTGCACAGTATGTTACAAACGAAGGGAGCTCTATTTTCCTTTTAATACAACTGAGACAACATTGTAAGGCATGGAAATTTTGTGATGGTTTATGATCTTGAGCAGATATACAAATGATTATCAACCTCTGCTATCATTACTATCATTTGTGTGAGGTCCATTCCAACCAAGTCTTTACCCACTTCCATAATGTCACACTCAATTTGCATTGTGGGCGGTCAGTTATATTTGCATATCCTTAATCATGGTCTAATCTCCTTGAGTTCTGCCTGAGGGATACTCCTTTACATTATTGGATGAAAAGATCTGTAGAAGATGTCAAAGATAGGTAAGCAGGAGGTGGACCCAAACGTCTCCAAATGTCCCCTTCAATCCACAAACTAGTTTTTAGAGCTCTGTGCTGCAAGTTCAGCTGCAAAAATCCTTTTACTGGGTTACTTTGATAATGTTCTTCCTAAAATATGCTACATTTCCTTGACCAGCAGGAAATGGTCACTGCAAACAAACAAATATTAATTGCATTCTTTATAATTCATTAACCTATTCTGGACTGACAACCACAAAGGTTGGAACGGAACGGAACTATTTTAATTAGGAAGTCCAATATGTTACTTGCCTAAAAAAAAGAAAGAAAAAAAAGCCAAAAAACAGATCATGCTGTACTTCGGGGGCCAAGAATTGCTTGATTATTTACACAGGAACTCCCACAGATCTAATACTGGAGATGCATTTAACAGACTGTTCTGGAGGCTTTACTCTAACCTCTTACTGTTATTAACTAGGAAAGGAGGAAATCCTGTGTAAACGTCTCAGATGGCTTGATCAGAGGCTGAGAGCCATCAAGAGTCCCTTAAACAGAACCCAAGCTCCAGGCAGCATGCAGGGCCCTGTAACAAAGTGGGAGGAACATTGAGATGTGTACATATCCACTGATCCAGGACCGCATGTTGGTGTGTACACATCCACTGATCCAGGACTGCATGTTGGTGTGCCCACATCCACTGATCCAGGACCGCATGTTGGTGTGTACATATCCACTGATCCAGGACTGCATGTTGGTGTGCCCACATCCACTGATCCAGGACCGCATGTTGGTGTGTACACATCCACTGATCCAGGACCGCATGTTGGTGTGTACATATCCACTGATCCAGGACCGCATGTTGGTGTGTACACATCCACTGATCCAGGACTGCATGTTGGTGTGTACACATCCACTGATCCAGGACCGCATGTTGGTGTGCCCACATCCACTGATCCAGGACTGCATGTTGGTGTGTACACATCCACTGATCCAGGACCGCATGTTGGTGTGTACACATCCACTGATCCAGGACTGCATGTTGGTGTGTACACATCCACTGATCCAGGACTGCATGTTGGTGTGTACACATCCACTGATCCAGGAACGCATGTTGGTGTGCCCACATCCACTGATCCAGGACCGCATGTTGTCGGTGTGAAAGAGTCAGGGGATCACAGCACTCAAGCTGGGCTAACTCTGATGTCTGTGTTTGCATCTGGCCTGTCTCCGTTGGCTGACCCACCCACCCCCTTCCCAAGCCAGTCCCTACAGTACACGCTCCCACACTGATTCAGTGCACTGGAAGGCCATTAATCTTGTCTCCCAGCATAAATATGGAAAACGCTAATGCTAAAATGCCTGGTGGATCACAGTGTTATATGCTCAGAATGTATTATGTATGCTCTCCTTACCCAATTCATTGAAAAGAGAATATTGAATAAGAGATATCTTTGCCATTAACAAACTGATAATCACTGCAGTTGAACCCGCCCTTCATTTCATGTTAACTGTGTGTAAAGAATGAACTCCCAAAACCTGTTTGTTTGACAGCAGCTGCTGGGACCCAGTTCCACGGCATAGGTTGCCTAGCTTCCGTGATCCGGGCCTTTGGGTTGGGCCTGCTCAAATAAAACAGCTGTCTATCCCCAAATGGTGTCAATGAGCACAAAAATATGCCGTTATGATGGGATTCTTTGAAGTGGTGTCAGTCAGCCACTAACAGGATACCTCCGAGTGTTGGGTGAGATTTATGTCTCTAGCCACTATGACAGGCTGTACTTATGCACATATCCTGTGATGTATTCACAGTGTGAGCACAAAAAAGCAATGGATAAATTAACTGAGGGGACTGATGCATTGGAAATCTGAAGAATATTAACAATCTCTATGATTATTAGTAAAGCATTTACAAAAAATAATATAATTTGGCCATATTAGATGGACACACCACACAATAGAGGTATGCATTTGTATAATTTATTATTATAATTATTGTCATGCTACATTCTGACAAAATGCTTTCATGCTTTTGGTTCAGCGGTGATAAAATCCACCTGCTCTGACCTGCTAAATAATGTTTAAACCTAGAATGAGTGCCCTCTAGTGGAGTGTCTACAGCCGTGTCCACTCACCAAACAACAGAAAACACCACAACATTTAACTACTTACAATGCTTAACTGCTTAATAAAAATAAAAAGTACACCTTATCACATTATTCCAGAACTCAGGTCTACAAAGAAAGTCTTGCCCAAAATATACACATGTTAGAGCACTCAATGCTAATATAACAGGGCTCATCTATGATGTCCTAGACAGTGAGGCACATCACACTTGTGGCCAGTAAAGTAAAGTGAACACAATTGATAGAAAACCAAACTGCAACAACTTTTTAAGAAATTGACTCCAAGCCATGATATAGCATGTCCTCCTTAGCACTTGTGAGAGAGTCCAAAAACAATATCAGTTTCTCCAATGTGTCATTCTGTAAACTAAATCACTGCCAAAAGACAGAATGAAGTTAATAAGAAATATGAGTTCCAACAGAGTGCTCAGTGAACTGTAGTCTACTGGTCAAATACCTTCCGGAATGCCTCCCTCTGATCTTATGTCCACGCCCACCAGCCCCATGACTTAATGGAGTTAACGTACTACTTTATTAACTTGATGTGTAGGCCACTTTCCTAGGTTAAGCTGTGTGTGATTTGGGTTGGTGGGGAGTGGGATTTTATATATAAAAAACATATTTTTTCTTGATTCGGCTCTGTACTCCACAGTTTTATATACAATTCAGATTCTCAGCTTTTATTAACATTACATTGTACAAAAAGTGCTATAACTTCCACAAGGTGAAACCAAAGTTATGGACTGAGAATTGGGACAAATCATGTCCTACCAAAAAATCTTACAATTATTAGTTAAAACAACAAATGAAATCCTAATTTTTCTGGTAAATTTACATTAAAGGTTGTATCAGCGATTTTGGGTGGAAACATAAATGATCACATTCATCTGATTTTTCCTCACGATCCGCTAGCTGCCCGCCCCATAAGCAGGCCGTCAAAAAACCGCGTCTCTGTAGGCAGCCTATGCTCCGAGATCGTACACAAAAACAAATGGTACTACCAACTACTCAAAACCAAAATAAACAGTATTCCAACCAATCACAATGATCTGCACAAACGCTAATACTCTTATCTCGCTGAAATCTTGACGGATTTACAAACGGTTTGGTTTCTTACAAACGTTATTAACGTGGTTATAATTCTGGATGCTTGAACACTATTTTTTTTAAATTATTCATAAGTATGTTTGTTTGGGATTTCGCTTCAGAAGTGACGTCACCCAAAATCGCTGATGTGATTGGTTGGAATACTGTTTATTTTGGTTTTGAGTGGTTGGTAGTACCATTTGTTTTTGTGTACGATCTCGGAGCATAGGCTGCCTACAGAGACGCGGTTTTTGACGGCCTGCTTATGGGGCGGGCAGCTAGCGGATCGTGAGGAAAAATCAGATGAATGTGATCATTTATGTTTCCACCCAAAATCGTTGATACAACCTTTAAGTGTTTCATGTATGAAACAAATATAATTTATTACATTTTTTGGACTAATTTCATTTTCTTAAATTCTGTACCTGCCAAGTGCCAAGAAACACTGTTGTCACAGACAAAAATTCACAATTTCAAACAGTTAAGAATTCCTACTGATAAGATAGGTGTCGAAATGTACTCTCATAATCCTCTTTGATTTAAGATACACTGTTTATGACAATGTTTTTGACAGAATGTTCTGTCCTAGATTTTTGTCAGATTTCTATAAAAATGTAATTTATTCAGTCATAAATAGGGTTAGCCATATCCTAAGGATCCCTGTCCCACTCTGTTGTTTCACAAGGGTACTTGTCCTTTGGTAAATTTTCACTTAGCAACTGAGAAAAATAAAATGCCTACTCACTACGGCTAGGAGAAAATATAACATCTTGTCAACTCCGTAAGGTGTGAACTTATTTTATTTGACGGAGTTGACAGCTATGCTGATGGAGGTCAATGGAGGTCAATTCTCTTTAGTAATTACACTCGCGCATGCGTAGCGCAATCAGGGGGTATTGTTTTCGCTCCTGTCTGTGTGTGTCTGTCTGTCTGTCTGTGTTTGTGTCCCTGTCATCCATAACTTGAACAATTCTACTCCGATTGTGATGAAACTTTGTGGAAATGTTGACAGTTGGGACAGTTGGCCAATGACCTGAATCTGGAATTTTTTTCCCAGTCGGTCAATGCCCGCCTTCATAGTGCAAGATCAAAGTTTTAGCCCCATGCATATTATGCTCAGGGTCGACCCACACACGCTACACCCACACACGCGCGGGTGTAGCATCTCTCTGAGTGCCATTGGACCCCAGGAAGACTAGCCTGTTGCCTGTGTTTCGGCTAATGGGGATCCAAAATAAACAATAAACAATAGTTGAATCATGTTATTGAAATTAGTAATTTATTTTCAATTAAGTTATTTAAATACTATTAAAATGTATTAATTGTTTTTTTTCGCTGAAAAATCTGCTTTATTTAACAAAACTAGCTTTTTGTAACAGGAGTCCTGTGTGAATGTTACAAATAGCAAAACAGTGCAATTTCAGAAAGGATTTAATGACTTGGAGATGGCTCCTACAGAGTTTAATAGCCAAGACTTTGCCCTATCAAAATACATTTTTGATGAGTAAAAAACAAAAACAATTCTCAAGAATGGGTACTGTATATATATGCAAATGTTCTGTATTCCAGCATGTAGTGTGTGGACATTTAATTTGTATTAAATTGAACTGTAATAAAGTTTAATAGGACTGTCAGTTGAGGGACAGTCTACTGACCAGTCAGTGTTTGGGTGGGGATATGTTCATTTTTCTCACTGGTTACCCTCCGAGCTATAAAGGTCATGGGGACATGGTGTGCACTAGCCACTGGCCACTAGCCAGGAGAAGCAGTGGGATTGTTTCTTGTAACTTTCTTGCCCCGAGAATTACAGTGTTTTAGGGAACAAGCAATAAAGGGGGTTGAATTTTAATTGTCATTCTTCGTATTTTGTGAGCGTAAAAATACACAACACAGCACATTGGATAAAACAATGAATATGAGTTTAAATTGCAGACTGTCAGCTTTAATTTGAAGGTGTTTACATCCATATAGGGTCATCTGTAGGAATGACAGCCCTTTTTCTACGTAGTCCCCTCATTTTAGGGGAGCATAATGGGACAATTGGCTGCTCAGCTTTTTCTTGGCCAGCTGTGTGTGCATGCAGGAGAATCATAGAAATAATAATAATGATTCCTTACATTTGTATAGCACCTTTCTCACACTCAAAGCACTTTACAGTGATGAGGGGGGAAACTCACCGGAACCACCACCAATGTGTAGCACCCACCTCGGTGAATCATGGAAGCCATTTTGCGCCAGAATGCTCACCAAACATCAGCTGAGGTGGAGTGGGAGAGAATAATTTTTAGCCAATTAAATCAGGGGATGATTAGGCGGCAGGTTGAGAGAGCCGGGTTGGGAGTTTAGCCAGGACACCGGGGAAGCCCCTACTCTTTGCAATGAGTGTCATGGGATCTTTAATGACCACAGTGAGTCAGGGCCTGGGTTTATCATCTAATCCGAAAGACATCACCTACAGCACAGTGTCCCCATGTTTATTTGACCAGAGGGAGGATCGCCCTCTACTGGTCCACCAACACCACTTCCAGCAGCAACTTATGCTGCCTTCAAGTGCTCCTCGGAAGCTCCTATTTCCCAGTTCCCAAATAGTGATTACGAGATTGACGCATTCACATGCTCCGAAGTCGGATTTACCAGCAAACATAGAGGTCTAGACAGCACTTGAAGGCAGCATTAGTTTCCCCATGAGGTAGTACTAACCAAGCCCACACTTGCTTAACTTCACCCATTCGACAGGAGTCGGGTACATACCTGCTGGCCGAAAGTCAAAAGTACAAGGTTTATAAGTGCTTCCATGCAGTGGTGTAGTAGTGCCTGGAGAAGTGGGTATACTCTAATTTAGCAAATCAATGACTGCTAATTGATACGTGCACCAGTGGGGTTTAAGAAGTGAGTATACTCTATGCCCGCTGAGAAAGAAATGGGTATACCTGTGTATACCCTCCACTACACTACTGCTTCCGTGCAAGGACTTCCCATTATGAGCACAGGAGCGATGAGCTGCTCTAATGTGAGCAGACGTCCAGTCGGGTCAGAGGAGATGCACCGAGTCTTGTGATGGGAAATGTGTGGGAAGGAGAGGGGGCTCTCCTTGGTGAGCCTCATTACACAGAGGTTTGGTCTGATCCAGTCAGCTGTAATCAGAGTAACGATGCTAGTCCCCTCTGCTAACTGCCAAACCTTTGCACAGTACAGTAAAAACATGTATCATTATGTCCTCTTTGTCCTCATCACTGTGTGGTGTGTGTGTGTGTGTGTGTGTGTGTGTGTGTGTGTGTGTGTGTGTGTGTGTGTGTGTGTGTGTGTGTGTGTGTGTGTGTGTGTGTGTGTGTGTGTGTGTGTGTGTGTGTGTGTGTGTGTGTGTGTGTGTGTGTGTGTGTGTGTGTGTGTGTGCGTGCGTGCTAAATTGTGTTTGCGCTGATTTTTGTTTCTCAGCCTGAAACAGATCTGGGCTGAGCCAAGGACATCATATCTGGATGTCCTCCTGAAACTTCTAAATAAAGTCACAAAAGAGCTAGAAGAGCTTTTAACTTCATTAGTGTACACCCTTGTGTATGTCCAACATTGTCACAGAGCACATACTGTACTGCTGAAAAAAATATAATTGAATCTATGTGTCTATTACCTGCTGGCTGAAGCATGTCCGGATTCCCCCCTTCTTAAGAGGCTCTGAATTTTGCGAGAGTGGAGTTTGTTGCCAAGGCAGCTGTGAAAACACAAATTATTTCTGGTTACACCTGTGGCTTGTTAATGAGAGGATCACTCCATTGCAGACACACCATTCCCCTAAACCAAAAAAAATTGTCTTGGTGTTTTAACATTGACTCACTGTGAGGCACGGCGGTAGACCTGAGGTGGACTGTAGAGTGAATATGTGTGAGATGTGCATCACACATCCTTGCAGGAAATATAATGCCCCCGTCTATCGGTTATTTCTTACATGTTCAGCAGCATTCACTGATGAGCCTTTACAGATTTCGGAGAGTGCAAATGAGAGATCAAGCAGTTATCTAGCGAAATCGGGAAACATGAGACATCATCATATAATAAGTAAGACCCTTTTACCTTTTATTGCCATTGAACTTTGCATTTTAAAACAGTTCTTCCCTTCTTTTCCCCCTTTTTGAAAGACATCAGTTTATACGTTAGGTATATTGGTTTATTTCAATGATCTATTGGATTGTTCCATTCAAAAGCTTAATGTACTCTAAGCACTACTCAGCAGCACCAGGTTCAGCACATTACTATACATTAACAGTAAGACCTTGCATGATCAATAAATTATGGATAGCATTCCCATAAAGATGTAGCTGACGGTAAAGTCCATGCTAAATTTAGGTTAAATGTCACATTAAAAAGCCCTTTAGAAAGAGTAATAGACATATTCCATAGAATCACTTAAAGAAAGCATGAAAGCTTATTATTTATACCATTCTTCTCTACAGTTTCGAAGAACATGAACAAATATAGCACAGATTTTGGCATATAGTCACTTAAAATTGATCAATAAAATTGGATGCACTGTTTAAAATTACTCTGTGAAACTGCATGAAATGTCTGCTCGCTGCTGTTCCAAAAGCAAGCAAAAGATGGAGCTATTTCTCCAAATTAAAATTGTAGGCCCCAAAAAGGCCAATTTCCATGTAAAGGGTCAAGAGTGGTAAATAATGTACTTGTATGTAGGCTACATAAACACGATAACAGTTTATTTTATACAAGTACAGGATACAAAGCACTGATATGCACAAGAAGCATGAACATTGGCACATAGGGCAGATGTGTTGTCAGTTCCTCAGATAAAGGGTACATTCAATCGAAACACAGCACAGTTTAATTCTGTCAATGACAAAATAAAAATAATTACTGTACTCACGGTGCATTCCGTCAGAAATCAATCACTTTCTGACCTCACCCTTTTAGATTTGAAGGACTTTTTTATGCATGTCAACCTATATGACAGTGTTAGAATGTGGTTCTCTTATTATCGATAAGCTTACAAACAAGGTTATCCATAATTTCAATACTTTTGGTCCAAAAAAAAAAAAAAAAAAAGCAAATTAGGCGCTTTTTTGGTGTTTCTGTATCGATTATTTGGCATTTGAACCGATTACTGTTCAGTTTTCTACATTTCCGTAAAATGCTGCCTCCCTTGGACTGAAATATCATTGCACTTAGTGTAATATTACACCGGATTTATGTACACACACCCACATTCACACACACATGTAACCCTGCCATTAAAGCGAGCAGTCTGTATCTTATTCATAATTACACACGCGCATGTGATAACTTCTTGTACCAGCTAGAAGCCGTGCAGATTTTTCTTAAGGTAAATTTTCTTTCAGGTGGTGGTTGTGTCCAGCTGTGTTTATCTTTACAACTTCTCGTGGACAGAAAACGTAAAACTTTGTTTGTATTAGTAGCCTACTCTACTGAAGAGACGTAGCCTACATGGCTTACTGTGTATGTTTGAACACCGATCAATTCCCGATTTCTTTGAGGATGAAACGTTGGTTAACTGGGGTTTACTGAACTGTTATCCACTTCCAAACCCTCCTCGGTTGACAAGGCAACAACACGCATAGAGTACACGCACCGTGGAGTAGGAAGTCATTTTGTCAGGGTTTTAATTCTGCTCTCCGGGAAGTCGCTGTTTTGAACTTGATTTTTGAAAAATGTGAACTTGCAAGATTTGTAATGTTTCCAAAACTCCGCTTTGTTATTGGTGTCAAGTCGCGTCAGTGAAGCGCTCTAGGGGGTGAAGCTGTTTTCTGAGTGCTGGCGGATAGCGCTTTCCTTTTTGTGATGATGCACCAGCTGCAATTGTCAATATAAATTGCATATGTATTGAATGCGTATAACATTGTGACATTTCCCCCCAATAGACTAAAATGAGGGACGATTCGCCGCAAAATTTTCGGAGGTTGAAAGATATTAGTGAAATCGACGGCCGCTGATTCTGGAATCTCGTCTCATCATGATAGCATTCAACCAAGAGAATGTTGAGGAATACTATGAAATCGGAGAAGAGCTTGGAAGGTAGGTGACTGCATGATCGAGACACAATATAGTAGCTATCGCTTGTTTAGTCATTTAACAGGTGATGTTGTACAATTGAACGGTAGCGTTGCTACTAACACTGTTACAATGTAAGTATGTAAGTTTGAGAAAACCCCTGTGCATAGATGTGCAGTGAACGCATTTAAGTTGTAATGAAGGAGGCTACGTTGTGTAATGTGACTGCACTATATAATGTCTGGTTCATTAGGTATAGCTGGTTCATTAGACATTGTTCAGAGGAATCTGTGTAAGTAATGCTGGTCGATTCTAAAATATATATTTTATAAATATTTATATAAACTAATTGTGGGTAATGTTAATTATTTATAGTTACAAAGTAGAACAAAACAAATTGCATTAATACTGTGCAATATGATATTAGGTGTCCTCAAATCAGAATTCCTGAAAAAAGATACTGTATAGTACAATCAGATAGGCCTACTTATTTTGCATTGAATGATTGGGTGATGAGTAAATGTGTCATGCATTGACACAGGAAAACAAAAAGTTACCGATATTAAACCAAAATGGACTAGCAATCTGTGTATTTAATCTGTGGAATCCTTTCAAGCTGACATGTGAACTGGACCTCACGCTACTATTAGAGAAATGCAAATAAACAAATTCTCAAGTATGTGCCAGCTGAAAGAATTCAGTGGGATCTTGAGTGTCTTATTTTTCTACCAAGACAGGAACTTGTAAGAATTGTGCTTCCCTTGAAAAGGATATTAGGTTTGAGATGTAAAAAACAGTACATATAAGACGAAGTTCTTGGGATGAATGCCTTCTGGATATGTCCCTGGAATATATAATCAAATTTCCTGTGTTAGATTGATTATTGGTGTACTTTTGTTTTTTTACTCTCGTCTGATTATATTTCCTACCTTTAATTTGATTTCTAATTCAATTGATTTGCATGTAGACTGTGCTGATTTGTGCCATAAAATGTATTGCTTGTGCTGATATGGTTCTTGACATATTATACATGATAAACATGGAAGGAAAACAATGACCTACGTGCACCCTTAGGCTACTTAAACCCACTTGTCACCTCCCCCCAATCAAAGAAACATAAAACATGAAACGACATTATTGACGGGTAGACACACACAGGTGGACATGGCAGGTGACACTGTGTTACCCCCTCCTCCTTCTTATGTGACACACACACACACACACATACACACACAAGACATTGCCCATTGCTCTACAGAGAGGGGCTGCGGTATTACAATAGTTTGAAGAGCGGAGACATCATTCCCAGTCATAGAATTAATAAAGGCTAAGCCTGAAGACTACAATTTTTAATATCTCAAGAATCATAATGCCACATATTGTCATTTTTACACCACAAATTGTGTGAAGTTAATATGTAGTTAAAATTATGCTCATTTACTATGAAATACTTCTTATCGAGCGCATCTGACTAAATTGCGACTAAAATATCTGTCTAAAATTAGACTAAAATTATGTGAAGTTCCACAGACTAAAACCTGACAAAAACTAATTAAAATAAAATAAAATATGTCAGAAAATAATTAATTAAAATATGACTAAAATGCAATTAAAAATTTCATGAAAAGACTAAGACTATAACTAAAATAAAAATTCCTACCAAAATGAACACTGATACAGCGGGCCACAGGTTTTTGTGTTTTCCTTCAATCAGCAGCTTGTTTACTCCTTAACAAGGTGTGTTGACTCCTTAGACAACCAGTTACTTTACTGAATTACTCAACTGCTGGAGCACAACAACAGCAATCAGACACCGTGGCCCCTCCAGGACTGGAGACTGACAACCCGGCTCTAAATGATAAATAGGGCCCATAGAAACTCCTAATCATGTAACTTGAAAGATGTGTGATCAGTGATTTAACTCTTATTCTCTTGGTGTCACTGTAGGCACATTAACCTCAGAAAAAAAATTATAATAATTTGATGAACATCACCAATGATACCATCAAGGATTAATTAGGAAAAGCTTGTCAACAGAAATGAATATTATGGTGCAGGAAAGTGACAATAAAGTGAAAGGCAACAGCAACATATTCAAAGGGAAGCGTTACCTTTATCAAAGGAACAATATATCTGTCATATAAATAAATATATCATTAAATTGGATGAAAGACCCAATGCAAGACAAAGTTCGCTTATTCCTGGGATTGTCACCGATGTTAGCATTGAATGGTCTGAAATCATGGTTAACCCAACTGTTACTATCCAGGATTTTGCTCTTATCCCACATTCCTGTTTTATTTGGGTTTGCACTCACACAATAGTGCCAACTATAACTACCCCTTTGATTTGATGAAATGGGCCTCACTTTTCAGTGATGAAATGATAAGAGTTTGAGGAGTGTGACACCAGACTCTGGGTTAAACACACAGGGCCCTATCTTACACCCGGCGCTAACCCAAACGCAAGTGTCTTTGCTTTCTTACACCCGGCGCATGGTTCATTATAACGCCTTGCGTTCACGTTGTTTAAATACCATGTATTCTTGCGCCCATTGCAAGTGAACTGGGCGTGTTGGTCTTAAGATGAGGAGTGGTCAGGATTATTTTTGGCGTATTGCTATCTTGAGCCAGCAGAAAGCGCTAGAACCACCACAAACCTGGTCTAAAGTCATGTCGCAGTTGTTTACATGTTATTTTAACGGCGCATATAAGTGCGTCTACATAGGCGTGTGCACAATGCGCGTACACCCTCCAGTCTGTTACACATAGGGGCACGCACAAGCATGACTAAAATATCAATATTATTATTGTGTAGGCTATATCAAAAAATGCATAATAATAAAAGGGTCCATAGGTCAAAGACCACATACCTGTCCCTCAGCTCACTCCATCAACATTCAGGCGATGTGCGATGGTACGGGACAATGGCTAACCATTAAAAAGGTGCTGATAACACCTATATCAAGCCTAATGCGCAAATTGTCATTTACACCTAATGCGTGAATTGTCATTCAATGGAAAACTCGCGCACTAAAAAAAACTAGACGGACATTTGAGTTCTGAAAATGCACTTCAGATGTCATTACAATACAGCTCTGTTTATCTAGGAATACAGCCTGTAAGTAAATAGAATGGTTGTGACTGAAAAACGTTCAAAACCTTGTCCAATGAATATTGCATTTATTGTTTTTCAAATAGCCTAGGCTACAGCGGATTCGCTGTGCATAAGGTTTTTTCGATAGCCTATGGTTAAAAAATTGAGATAAATGTCACCATGTTAACTGAATTGTAACCTTAGCTATTCTTCGTCCTTCATATTTTTTAAATTACAGTGACAAGGTTTCCATACTCTCAGCTTATTAAAACCCCACTGATTTTACCTGTTAGTCCATAACGGAACAAAAGATTTTAAAGAAAACTAAGCGTCTAATTAGAAACGAAAACAAATTTGCAGCACGTTACACAATTAATTTACAATTAATTTTAATGCCATTATCTGCATGTGCGCTTTGCAGGAGCAGGTCTGTTTCCCCTGCTGTAAATCACACTTTTCACGGTCTTCCTGGGAAAGTGGATCGTTTTAAAGCATTACGCTACCAGTAAAACAGGTTGGTCACATTTCCATAAGCAGGACATTATAAAACAAGGGAAAATATGCTGAACCAATGGGTTGCCAACCTGACAGCTTTATTGTATTTAGTGTCATCATTAAGGCAAAATAACGTTATTTATGTTATTAATCAAAATTAGAATGCAGGTAGCCAAATGAACTTCGGATGAAGCTTGAGCATGAGTTAATTGTATAATCAAACGAAATTCGTTAAACAAGCAGGCTAATTTGGCGTTTTCTAAGGTGAGACGGAAGCCATTGGTCGCTCATTCTCAGCTGTTGCAGGTGCTTTTAACGAAATTTAACCGCATATATTTTGTAAACAGCACTGTCAGGAATTACCGGGAACTCATAATGGTTAGTCTGAATAATATTGATCATAGGCTACTATTGATCCATATAGCCTATTCCTTGATCGCACTAAACACGCATGAGCATGTCTGTTTCGCCATCATAAGCAATCCGCCAAGGTGGAAAAGCAGGCTTTTAAAGGGAATGGGATATGACATTTTGATTGGTTTATTGCATGTCACGGCCAAGACACACCTATAATTAATGAAGAGACTAGATTCAGCCCATTTGCACGTTGCGCCGTGCTTAGCGCCCAAAAAACACGCCGTTAAAATAGCAAAACTGGCCTTGGACACACCCTAAATGCACTTAACGCCATGCGCTTAGACGAAGCGCTAAGATTGCCAAGATAGAGCCCATGGTCCCTCTCCGCTGGGCAGCGGTGCTCTTCATTGTACAGACAGGCTCTTTTCTGGGTGGTCTTTATAATGAAGTCGGGCTCTTGAATGAGATTACTCACTTGGCATTCATGACGATGTGTAATGCAGCCACAGTTTTGTCCGCAAGCACATCCCCTGGACAAAAGCAGCATGGTGGCACCTTCATTTAGTCAACTCGGACCATATGACTGGAGTTATTATTTGCAAAATCTGTCATTGAGTTATTTTCATCATCTCAGTAGTTTTTCTAGAAGCAGTATTTTACCATGTTAAAAATATGAATAATATGAAATGATTTACTAGCTGTAGTCATCACGGTGTTATTGCTGTATATGGTTGAATAATGTATTGTCCCTCCTGGAAGTGTCCCTTTTCCATCCTTGAAAAACAATTTGCTTGCACAGCCCACTGTTGCCTCATGATCTTTCAGTTTCATTATTTTAATAGTTTGTTACCATTTGTGTGACTGGATTTCCAAACAAAACAAATAGTATCAGTTACCATTTAATATTAAAGGTGAATTCATATTAGCTAAGTATAAAATGCCATGGGGTGTGAAATTGCCTCATTTACTGCAGTGGCTATTGCACAGGTTAGCATACAGGTTTGAGTTGGTACCCCTAGCTGCTGGAGTGTCTGTAAAACGACAGGACGTTTATGAACAGAATGGACAGAACCAGTGTGGCATTGCAGTTCTGGAGGGTACGATTAGTTTTGTCTGCTGGCAGCAGGATGTATTTGTATGAATATATATAGATGGGTGACAAATTAAAGGAAAAACCAACATAAAGTGTCTTAGTAAGGTGTTGGGCCACCACGAGCCGCCAGAACAGCTTCAATGCGCCCTGGCATGGATTCTACAAGTCTCTGGAACTCTACTGGAGGGATGGAACACCATTCTTCCAAAAGATGTTCCCTCTTTTGATGATGGTGGTGGAGATAGGTGTTCAACTGGGTTCAGATCTGGTGACTGCGAAGGCCATAGCATATGATTAACATCATTTTCATACTCATCAAACCATTCAGTGACCCCTCGTGCCCTGTGGATGGGGGCATTGTCATCCTGGAAGAGACCACTCAGGAAAGAAATGTTTCATCATAGGATAAAGGTGATCACTCTGTATTGATTTGTAGTGACCCTTCCTTCTAAGTGGACCCAAACCATGGCAGGAAAATGCCCCCCACAGCATAAGAGAGGCACCGGACCCCCTCATGGTTTTTCCCTTGATTTGTCACCCGTCTGTATTTGGTCAGTTTTATGAGAACTCCCGATTCCTCTATCTCAGAGGTTTGGATTTGAACCCAGAACTTGAGCATGGAACCATGCTACTGAGAAACTCTGACTCGAGACGTTTAGATTAGGTCCGACACACCTTACATCATTATGGGACATATTTAGGCAACACACTAAAATGCAGCGACTGAAAAGGTAAATAGAAAATGTAAATGCAGATAAAAAGGCATTGCATTTGTTTTAGTTGTGTTCATTCCAAGTTCAGTTATTACTTTGGTGTTGGTATTGGTATCTTGGACATCTTTTTGTTCTTGTTGGAAGACAGCGTTGACACAGAGTTAATGTGGTCCTGTACAGGTACAATTCAAATGCAACAACCAAAGTTGCACACAATAAAGTATTACCGTTTTTCCCATGTAGGGTTAAGCCTTGCCATGACAAACACTAAGGTCTAGAGGGAATAACAGTAAACATGCAATCCAAACTCACGGTTTAAAGTAGGTTCATGGTAGAGTTGCAATCAAGAGCGCTATTGTATCACAAGCCTACGTGCTGGAAGGCTGCTTTGTTTATACGGTTATCACATAAACCTCCTTGCTTGCACTCATTCGCTGGTGAGCTTAAAGTGGATCTCCATTCTCACTGTAGTGAGGTGAAATGTGAGTAGGTGCAACATTAGCTTTCTAGAAATGGTGAGGTGTGAACTGCTTGTTCTCGCTTTCTTGCCGGGGAACTGTCAGCTGAGGCAGGAACCACAGTGAAGCCCCAGGGTGTAGTTACTGCTATATCCATGCAAGCCAATTTAGTGATGTTGGTGAAAATGGTTTAGATCAGGGTTCTTAAACTGCAGTCTTGTGGACTGCAGTATTTGGAGATTTGTGTGGTTTTCTTCCAATCAGCAGCCAATTTAGGCCATTTAAATGTGGTGGATGTAAATTAAAATCTTTAGCCAATCAATTACTTAAAGGGACATGCCTGTATTTTGCATGTTATAGCTCATTTACTACAAATTGTGTGCACTTTACATTGCTGCAAACCAATTTCCCATACAACAGCTTTTTAGATTTCTGAGTAATTACGTGATTTCCCAATGTTTTCTAATTCAAACCTTAAAATGCTCTGCTTTTCCTGCTAATAATCACCTTGGGATTAAAGACCCACACGCATCGGCATTCTCTTCCTGGTTTTAGTATCTGAAACACCCACAAAACGTTAGAAAAGAGCAGTGACCTAGCTTTTTGAAAATTCTCAAACCTTGCCCCCTGTCTGTACACATTCGGATTGAGACTCTGACAAATTAGGCAAAAACATACGTCATATCACGTGGGAAATAGTTTTTAACTCGGAAAAAACTTTGACTTGGAACCAGTATGGAACACAATTGAAAAGCTCCAGGATGATAAGAAAAGCTCAAAAACATGGAAAATATGTGTGTGGGCCTTTAAGAAGTCATGGATGTCTGAATTTTGTTTGTAATAGTCTTTTCTCCATGGACTAATTTCTGGTGGAGAAACATTCTGTTTAGATAGTGTCTTCAGGAAATGTGTTGTGACTGATAGCAAATCGCAACGTAATTACAGAGAATGTCATTGATTGGTTAAAAGTTCTGTCAAGGGCAGGCCTTCAGAAAGGTCTACAGATTGAAAAAAAAAAATTTCATATCAATCCACGCTTTGAAATGCGTTATTATGCAATGAAAAAGTAACTTTGACAAAAAGTTATTTGGACCTTTCCAGATTTTCCATATGGTCCTAAGGTTGAAAAAATTATAGACACTATACTGTGCACAAACATATACTAAAAGAATAACAGACTTTGAACGAGAACAAAATGAGGATGCACCATGGCCAAACACTACATCGGTCTCTTTCTTCTGCTTGGCCTGGTTTCCATGTGACCCATCTGCTTTATGTATTTATCAGTGCAGTCATTACATGGGTTTTAGCCCATGACTCTTGTCAGATCTGCTCAATATACATTACATTTCCATTCAAATTTAAGCTGTTTATCATACAATGGACTTGCTCTGTTAATGACCTCAGCATGGTCATGATGACTAATGAAGAAATCTTTAAGATTACATTAAACTACAATGCTGCTTCTAACTGTCCTCTCCGAGTGAGCTGTAAATACTAAAAGTGACAAGAGTACCTCTCCTAGTCATGCAGTTGGCATCCTCTTGCTTTCATGTGCTGTGCAACCTTGTCAATCCTCAGAAAGACTTGAATTAAATTCCAACTACATGTCGAGTGCCTTTCCAAGTATTTATATCAACATAGTGTAGATCATTTAAAATTCTCTGAACTGTGTGTGTTGTTCCTCTATGTAAAAACAATTGAGAGACAGTTGAGTTAAACACTAGCTTCAAACAAACAAGTTTGAAATTAATTAGTGTGCTGCATTGACAGTTTTTGCCCCCTGTGGCAAAACCTAAAAGTGAGAAAACATCAATTCATCCTAACTGGTGAAACACTTGAACAGAGTTTATTCCGAGGAGATGAATGCTGGAGACGCGCAGTTGTGGATGCTTGGTTGCAATGCGCAGGTGCAGACTGTACTTGTGTTTTGCTCCGGTGATGATATCATCATTTTTGTCTAGGTTTTGCCTTGGAAACATTATATAGGGCCTTATGTGCTCCCTCCATTGATGCAATGCTTTGTGCAATAGAATGGAAAGGTCAGGTGACTGTAAGGGCCTCCCGCACTGTTCCATTTCAGCCATCAGCTGACAGTGTACACCTTTTTTTTTTCTTCTTTTTTTTTTTGGAGGGGGGGCAGGGGGTCATTTAAATTATCCAAAACTTCTTGTTTTAATACCTTTTTGGTTTTAATACCAGTACCTTACGCATAGGTTTGTGTTTTAGAATGGCTGAGAGCAGAGCCTGAGAAAAGGAAAAAGTTATTATTTAAGGACAATTATGTCAAATTATAATAGGAGTTCAGACAAGAGAGACTATTGCTGTTGTCTGCATATTATTTCCCACACAGAAACTGGTCAGGAAAGGTAGGCTTATAACAATGTGAAACTTTTCTGTAAGGTATAATCAGCATAGGCTAGATTTGGAGAAATATGGGGAATTCCATAAAAAAATATTAATGGGGAAAAATATTAATCAGGTCGGTGGAAAAATGAAAGATCAGTTAAAATAATATTACAAATGTATTTAATTTAGCATGTGAAGTTTGTGAATTGTATTTATTTTATATTGCATACCATTCAATAATATGTCAAATTATTAATTGTCATTTATTTAGAAGGCATCTTTTTGTGGTAGCCTATGTGAAAAAAATGCTTTGTGGCAGTTTTGGATTTAATCAGCTTGCTAGCTGGCTAATTCAAAATGTATCAGTGGCTTGCATCGGCCTTGCTTAAAATAAAGAGACAGATGGTGACAAGAAAGATGTGAGCAAAGCATCAAGAAGTCGTTTGTCACATTGAATGTGTCCAAAGGGAATGCCATTTCTGATGGTTTCTCCCGCATTGTGCACAAAGTGGGATTTTCAGCTCTTGTAGCTATAAATACCAAATACCAAAGACTGAGACATTACTTTTCAGAATTTAGCAGACACGGTTATTTAGAGTGATACCCACAGAATACATTTTACATAATATACATTTGTACAGCAGGATATTTTACTACAGCAATTCAAGTTCAGTTGTTAGCCAGGTTAAAATTTTGTTTCTTTCTTGGGTAACTGATATGGATGCACATAGCAGGTATATCAACAGGTAACATCAAATTAAAGTGAGGTAGTTCAACTGAATTCAGTTGAATTACATTGTTATTTTTCCAGGACTTTGTTTGTGCATTAAAGTAGGTTCACGTAAAGTTCATGTAAAACAGCAACAGTGAACATGATATATCACATATTTGAGAATTTAATATCTACAGGCAAAAAGTGTTTAAAGGAATCACAGTAAAGCATGTTTGGTGCTAAAGCACTTTAATGCATTGTTCGAAAAAATAAAATATGTAAATAAGTTCTTCACTAGGTAGACTGCTAAACTGCTAAAGTGCATTTAAAAGTTTGGTGCTCTTGGGCACATACAGATTGAATGCTCTATTTGTTTTAAGACATGAAGTATCTGTGGCCATATGGCATAAAGACATACTCAGAGGCCAGAATGTGAATGTGTGGGTTGTCTACAGTTTCTCATGCCTGGCTAAGAGAAGCTCTCACATAGACATAGAGAATTGGGAGGAATTGACCAACATTTTTGTTCAGTCTGCACTTGTTCTGAATCGATAGTCTTCCCCCCAGGTTTGGAATTGGTGTAGGCCCACATTTATATAACTTAATACCATGTGGACATTCCTCCCCAATTGTCTTATCTCCCACTGCTGTGCATTTACCCACAGAAACGAAGCACAAAGTTCCATCAACCAGACAAAGGGAAGGGTCAAAGTTGAACTGGATTGCTGTAACAGCTTCCTTGGGCTGCTTTGTTTTCAGTGGGAATGAGTCCCTTTCATCAACTAGTTTCAGACAAGCCGTTAGGGAACAAAATAACAATTAAATTTCAAGGCTATCGCAGTGTATGATAAGGATGGGGGAGATGAATATCTCTAACAACTATTTGGGTAAGAGGCCATTTCCTGGCCTTTCTTATTCTCAGAAAAGCTTTACTGAAATTTTAAAACTTGTGTGAGGGTGATGTTCATGAGAAAAGAGGGTGAATCCAGTTTCTTACAATGCTTTTTTGGTCTGTTTGTGTAAATCAAAATACGTTGTGAAATTAGATTAAATGATTAGGTTAATTTTGCATGACATACAAATGTTTATTTGTATATAATCGTAAATAATTGAAGAAATGTATGTTTTGGTTGTGTTCTAAAAACAAATGCTGTGGGGGGGCATTTTCCTGGCATGGTTTGGGTCCACTTGTCCCCTTAGAGGGAAGGGTCACTGCAAACCAAATGAAAGGTGAGTGATCAACAAGACGTTATGCAGTCCAGTAAGCTCCACATAGCTGCCATAGTTTTCACATAGTTTTGACTAATCAAACTTCACACTTAAAACATTTTTTGTTATTAATAGAGTATCGTACAGCCAGAATCAATTACTATGTGAAAACTATGGCAGCTATGTGAAGCTTACTGGGTCCAATGAAGAACAAGTAGAAGACTTACACACCAGCCAGCTAGCTGTATCAATGTCTTTCACCCTGAGCGAGTTTTTATTCTGAAAGCTTGATGAAAATAATAGAGAAAATGGAATGGAAGTGGTTGAAACATAAAAGTAAAAACAAGGGGAAAGAAGGACTTTTTTGGAACGTGTTGCGGGCATCAAATTCGGAATTAGTGTACATTTGCGAAAATCAGTAAAGTTGATAAAGTGAAACATTAAATATCTTTTCTTTGTAGTGTTTTCAATTAAATATATGTAAAAGATAATTTACAAATCACTGCTTTCTGCTTTTATGTGCATTTTACATACTGTCCCAACTTTTTTGGAATTGGGGTATCTCTCAATGTTACCATATATGTTAGGGAACTTTTAACTTAATATTAGTCTGAAATGTACATGCTAGTTCTATAAGACATATTTATTTTATAAGTTTTGTTTGTGGCATATGTTACGATTCCGAGTATGAACTGGACCCAAATGCACGACTCAACACACAGGAAGTTCCAAATACTTCAATAATTTATTGCTTCGACCAGAATTCCTCCTGAAGCATAGGGAGACACAGAGTTAGACAGACAACCGGGGATGGATTTAGCAGGGGATCAGTGGGAACGGGAGAGGCCAGGGACTGGATGGTGGTAGGAATCCGGGCTGGTTGAGCAGAGGAGGAGCGGGGAGCAGGAGACAGGGCAGAGTGGAGTGGCACGAACAGCTGCAGGTTAGCAGAGCTGGAGCACCGGCTGGATGCAAACACAGCAGCAGGGTGGCAGAAACAGTAGCACAAGCAGGATGCACGCACAGCTGCAGGCTGGTAGACTTAGAGCAGACAAAAGTTAGTACAGCGAGGTAGGACATAATGAACAGCGTGTTTACGCCGTTCCTGGCGAGAGCTGATTAAAGCTGGATACGGCTGGAAACAGCGAGTTAACGCTGAATACAAGACGAAGGCTTTTAAAGCAGGCAAGACAGGACTAGATACAATGTATCCACGAGACAAAGACCAGAGTGTTACCACAAAGAGACTTAACGAACTGGCACAGGACAAAGAACACCGGGTGACTAAATACAAACATTAACAAGTATCAATTAGGTGCTGCGTGCGAATGTATGCGTGAGTGATTAACGGAGCAGAGAGTGTGCAGAATGCATGCGGAGAGAAGGAAAGGGATAGGCGGATAAAGAGTAGTGGAACAGAGTGACACAAAAGGGAAAACCACGCCCAGCCTGCAGCACGAGGGAATCAAACAGGAATACAAACAACACGATACGAGAGGGAACAGGTAAAACACGGGACACAAAAGGACGGGAGTGAGAGCATCACAGCATATGGGATTTTTATGGGATTTGTACAGACCATTTGCATGTGGGTGGCCATGTTCCAGATTTCAGTTATTTACTATGTTTGCTAGCTAGCAGTCCCAAACTACCATTACACAATGGCTATCTTGTCATGGTTTTTAACCCTTTTCCCTATGCGGTCGTTTTCCTTGGTGGCCACGCGAGGGCGCTGCTCTTTTGTTGGATGCTTGCTCCGTCCTGTTTGGATTGCGGAGCTTCTGTTATCGCCCACACCTGTGCGTGGTCACCTGGAGAGATATTTAAGCCTTCCGTTTCCTTCTATCGGGGCTTCGAGATTAATTGTTCATTGTTTTATACTGTGGTGTTTTTGTTGGCTGTGAGTTACTAGTACCATTTGGGCTACTGGCCTATTTTAACGTCTCTTTGTTGAGGCAGGGCTTATTTCTTGCTGGCTTGGTAGTTACTTATCTCGTAGAAGTTTGGGACTGTAAATCTCTGCTCTATTTCGCCTTTTTGTGCTTTTTCTCCGTGTATGGAGATTTGGGCGATTGTGTTCGGAACTGTAGTTCTGTTCGCCCTTTGGTGCATGTCGTCTCATAGGGAGATCGGGCGTTTCGCTTCTACTTAGTTCTTAGCTCGTAGAAGTATAGAGTAGCTGTTCTTTGTTCCATTCTTGCCTGTTAAGGGTTCTTACAGAGAGTCCTGGCGTTTGCTTCTACTCATTTCCGTGTTACTGTGAGCCAGTGAGTAGCTTTGGTACGTTTATTCCCTGTTTTGTCTCCTTCTCGTGGACTACGTTCCCCTTTGTTGTGAGTCAGGGTTTTTGTTTAAATTGAGAGGCTGTCGTGCTATTTTTGCGTTGGTCTTTGTTCCAGCTGTCCTCCGTCCTTTTTATCTACGGGACGATTTTGTTCGGAACTATTGTTCTGTTCGTTTTCCGGGTATGTTTCTCCTTGTGTGGAGTTTGGGCGAGGTTGTGGACATGTTTGTGTGTGACTGCGCGTAGCATGGGAACGTTAGCTCTCTGTTCCTTCGCTTCATTACATATTCTTTTACTGAGAGGCTAGGGCGGTTGTTTCAATTTAAGCTTGCGTTAGTCTATGGATAGTAAAGTTCACCTGTAAAATGTTTCTCTCTCCTGGGAGATCGGGTGTTTACCTCTGTTTTCTGCATTTGACTGCGAGCCTATTAATCTCACCATGGAACGTTAAATCTCTGTTCCTGCTCGCCTCGTTATATTCCTCATCATAGAGAGGCAGGGCGTGTATTTTCAATTAATCTCGCTTTGGTCTAGCCGGTAAATGTCCGGTGCTGCCTGTCCTGTTCGTTCCTTTCGGTGCCTTTCTCCTTGCATGGAGTTTGACGATTTTGTTCGGAACTGCTGTTCTGTTTCGTCTTATGGTGCATGTCTTCCTATAGGGAAGATTGGGCGATGTTGTGGACACGTTTGTGTGTGACCGCGAGTCTGAGAGTAGCCTGGGAACGTTGGATCTGTTCCTTTCGCCTCCTCATACTATCGTATTATTTTGCAGTGTTTGTTGTCTGTGTTATGTTTGTCTTTACGCTACTCGCCCGTTCTTATGTGTCTCGTTACCGAGACAGGGCGCGTATTATTTCTGGCTGTTCAGAATCCTGTCCTTGCACTCTACTTGGCGTGTGACAGTGAGCCGGTTAGTAGCGTCTGTAATGGTGTTCGTTGTTCGTTGTCTTGTCTCCTCCCTTATCTGCGGGGTATCCCGCCTTAGTGGCCTTAGGTCTTAATGATTCCCCTTGCTGCGTTTGGCTCCTCCCACCTCACACGTCACGCCCCATTACATATCTCCAGTTTTTGGATGTTGAGCCTTGCAACTAAATGCTTGTAAGAACACCATTACAAAATGACATGCTTGTGTGCTGGTAGGCAAAATACTTCTCCCTGTTACTTAATTGTAAGAAAACGGCTGAACAAATCTTTCCCATATTTGTTTTATGTAGAGATGAGTTGATGCACCAAGTGGCTTGCTAATTGGTGCTAAAACAGCTGACATATTGACTGGCAAAATTTGGGTTTTAACAAGTAAGTTTTGATTATTTTCTACCCTGCACATGCACATATATTGATTTAATTTCAGGCATTTAGCATATGCTCTGATCCAGAGTGACTTACACGGCTTTTGCATATTGATGAGTTAATTTGGGTAGCCTACTGCACTACATGGACAATGCCTGAACAAATGAACATGACTGCAGATTGAGGATGTTTCCATTATTGGAGAGCCTTGAAATACTGGTTATGAAAAAACACGTTCTTACCATGTTACTTTTCAGGCTATACGGGTGGCTTTTTAAAATTGACATGTTAGATTTTAATTTAATATTTTATCCATCTGGTTTGGTGTTTATTTAGACATGAAAAGAATCATCTGGGAACTGGCAAATTGTTTATTTTTTTATATCGTGTTACTCACCATTAGCTTTCTTGTGTCTTGTTTAAAGGATTTGAACTTTACTTTGAGAAATGGGATGACATTAACAAAAGAATTGAAAATGATTTTATCTGAAATTGTTTGATTTAAGTTGGTAAACAAACCCGTCCAGTATAGTTGCTTTAAACCTTCGTTGTGACGTTTTCACTTGCAGATTATGCAGAAGTCAACCTGAATCAGTGGAGTTTTTTTAAGAGTACTAAGCAATTTCACCACACAACCTGAACTGCTCTCCACTTTCATATCAGCTTTTTAACCTTTAAAATATGAACCAGTTTCATTTCTCCCTGGCTGAGGTTTCCTTTAGTCTTCATTTCTTTGGAATTAAAGAAATGTCAAAGCTCATTTCCTCCCAATGGCAAGATGTCATCTCTAAAATTCACCATTTCCAGTTTCATATGGATCTATGAGGAAATTTCACATGATTTAACTGTGTTCTGCATTTTTTTTTCAAATTGTCCATTCTTGCCATTGCTAGCCTGTACAGTTAGACCGTTACTAAGGCATTCTGATGCTTACTTTTCCAAATACTACTTATTCAGTGGGGTGACATAATACATTTTCATTTATAATCACTTTAGGTTTACTCCAATAGTTTACTCAACAGTTTAAACTCATTTAGATGTGATGGTCAACCCTTGATTGGCTTTTCAGTTTCAGGGGAAGCACTAATGCAATATTTAATGTTTAAAGCAGGAAATAGCCAGCCGATTATTAGAGAGTCTTTTGTATTCAGCACATGCCAAGGTTTCACCAATACCTTATCTGTTTCCACATAGATTCTGTTTAATTACAAAGGGAGAGAGATTGGTACAGAGAGCACAATAAGGGGTTGGAGTTTTCTGCTGTCCTCAAAGTGAGACTGGGAAGGCCCTACACCAGCCTTTAACCCCCTAACTAGCACAGGTCCGTATTCAGGCCGGAGGTGGTTTAGTTTTTTTGCATTCCTTGCATTTTTTTATGGTGACATTTTTAAATAATCTGGTCGATCAATATACCATCTGAAAGCGTTAAAAGTCACGATGATATCTCTATAAACTATTTTACGATCCCAATGTTATAGCGACAACGCTGTTCCACAGAAATCCAGAGACTACACAAATAACGGTAAAGTCGTTATTCTTATCCCGGCAAAAAAATTATAATTATAATCCTTTAGGCGAAAAAAAAAAGAACTTACAATCCACTGTGTTTGAGCTTATGTTACTTTGTTTTAGTAATACTTAGAGCAATTGTGACTTTTGTAAAACAACCTTACAGACAAGTATCAGAAGGGACCAGTAGCCAGAGGGGTTAAAGAACATTAACCATTTTATTTTCTGGCTTGTGTTCAAAAAAGGTGTGCTAGAGAAGTGGTTAATCTCCACTCCACCCCGTGTACCGTTTTGATCTTCTCCTGGAAGGTGCATCCTGAGTCTTACTTTCAATTCATCTATCATAATGACTGAATCATAATCAAGATTCAGATTCATACATCAAAATTATTCACATATGGTTTAACTGTGCAGAATCATAGAAATAGTTATGTTGGTATGAGTGGAGTTGTTTTGATTTGGAATGTTGTGTTCTCCATTATGGTAACAGAACAGATAAACCAGTCCACCACAGCTCTTATTAGTGTAGAGACCTCTGCTTTCATCTTGTGTCCCTCACTGGTGTGGTGGTGTATTTTTTTTCAATTATGTGAATACACACCCTGATGACCTCCAAATATAGAAACATATTGCCTAAGTGGCTTCTGTGCAACCCTTCTGCTTGAAATCAGGAAGTTTCACTCTTATCTTTAAAATGAGACAACACATTAAGTCTGGCTTGAAAATAAGTGATGTCTGCTCTGGTGAACCAAAGGAAGTGTTAATACAGTTGGTTATCACATTTTGGATTGGTGTGTAGTATCCAAAATGAGCAAAGAAAATAGTTATTGCTTAGCTTTCACATTGTTCTCTAGTTCCTTAATTGAGACCTTCAGTGTTTAACCCCTTCGCACAGATGCCAAATTTGGTCAATTCTCACCTATTTAGGGGGTGTTCTATTTAAGGCTTTATAACTCCGAGTGTGAGCATCACATAAACACATATGGAAAATGGCTTATATGAAGCAAGACAGTTGTACCATTTACAATACTAACTGAGATTAGTTTATTTTCAGGTCAAAATAAAGTTCCACAAATGCAAAGAAATCTTGGCAAACATGCAAAACAAAGTACATTTTCTTTAGTTTGCAATGACATACTGAGAGCTACAAATGTAAAACATGTAAAATTATACATTTCCTGGATCATACACTCCTTGTCCAAAGTGTGAAAAATCTGAGGGTGATATGCAGAGCTATTAAAGATCTATGACACAAAATGTAAGGAGTGTACCCTGTTGTCCCTTAGTGTCTCCAAATCTTTGAAAAATGGCTAAATTGTGCACTGCTGTAAATCAAAATTATCATATATTTAACTACAAGTCAACTGTTTTTACTCATGAAACTCAGTTTTGCATCATTTCAAGTGGGAATTACTATCTTTTCATCAGTATGAGGGATAGATATCTATGGCTTCAAAAACCTATCCAAAACTTGTCATAAAATGAATAAACAACTTTTTGTCCATTCAAAACCATATACATTTGGCCCTTATGATGGTTTAAGATGAAAACATTGATATCATACTGTACATTGATACGTAACATTCATCTAGCACATATCCGCGCACAGTAAATTCCCGTGCCCTAAGTGACAAGTATAGCCCAGGGAGATACGAATACGGAAAACAGTCTATATTATGTACAATGCTGACAAATGTTCTTCATGGCAAACCAAACTGAAATATAACTGACTGAGCCACCTATGAACACTTACACTACAGTATATGAAATGCACTCGAAATGCAAAAACAACAATATCAAACATATGGCACAAGACAGTGGTGGAGTGGAAAAAACTAACATCCATATTTGAAATATTACAAGCAGTACTTACATATCGAGGAGGAAAATATCTGTCATGTTCGTAGGCATATTCTCAGATTGAATCAATACTATGGTATCTTCTTCTGACCCACTCCCAAAATCCATGTAAGCAAGGCGAGGATTTTCTCTAGCCATCCTGACGAGTTGACCAAATGAGTAAAATCTTGGAAACTAAGCAGGAAAACAACAATTACGCCTCGGCGAGCAAATGTACATTCTTTCGTTTTTTTCTGTAGTTGTTTCCGTTACGTCTGTTACAGCTGTTACGTCAGGCTGAAATTTATCATTCAAAACATCCAATAAGACATTGCAAACACCATTGCAAAGGTTATATTGTCCTCTATTGGATAAAAGAGTCAGTCAAACAAGTATGAGCTGGAATACATAGCAGCTACAGGAACAGCTGTTGGGGTTTTACACATGGGGTTTTCAGAAGGTGTACTAGCGTTATAATAAAGGGGTGTGCAATTCACAAACGGATTGTCCAAGACAATAAGTGACCACTGAATCTGGAACGAGACATCTCTATGCATAAAACCAATGGTAGGATTGTATATTAATTCATATTTTCTAGCAGATATTGATAGTAGAATTACATATTACATATAATTACACAAAATTTCACTTGTTTATTTTGCTGAGTGAGCAGGGCTTTTCACGGCTGAATAGGCATACGTATGGCTATTGTTGGCTTTTTCTTGTTGCTATGACGGAATATACATTTTTGGTGGCGAAAAATATTTTTATATTAACTCACAGATAGACGCTATTGTCCACTGTGTCACGAATGGGTCAGTATAGTTGCAGGTGGGGGGGGTTGCTTGTTAAATGGACTAGCTACACAACAATAGTGGCACTTAGAACTCCATATTCAGTGTAGTTGTCACAGTTTATATACTAATAAAGCTAGAACATGAAGTTTGTTGTTTCCACTCATAGTTTGGTTGCAGGGACAATAAATGTCTCAGTTTAGCAATCTTATGGCGCCAGCGGAATCACCACTAGGCGTGCGTCTGCATGAAGGGGTCAATAGAAGAGACACTATTGAATTATTTTGGATCGAGGAACATGTGTGACATTGGATGGAGCAAATGCTTCATACAGCAATTTCTATGGCCCCAAATGATGCAATTGTCTAAATAATATAAACCACATAACATTATGTTTGTGTGAAACGAGGTGACTCATTCTCTGACTGTACTGTGAAGATAGACTTCCTTGTTTCTTGTTAAATAATAATGTTGTATTTTATCAAGAACATGCAGTGTGATGTCTCAACCGAAGTGTTTTAACTGCACAGCCTTAATGTCATTCACTTATATAATTTATAATTGAGCTGTGATTTATTTCCTCTTAAGCTTAGTGTTGTTAGATTTGCATTCATTCATAGGTTATAATACAACATAATTATTGGTACTGATCTGGGAATGATCACCACACTCCTTATACACAAACATTTTAGGCAATGTCTATCAAATTGTTTTGCAATTTGACAGACTACCACAGGATTATGGTTAGATACTTGATTTTTTTTCTTCAGAACATACTTCCTCTTATTCAGAGAGCCAGGCCTCAGATGGTTGAAAACATATACTCATAGTGACGGTCTATACTAAAGGATACTGTCAGTGGATCTGTTCCACTGTGTCTTACTCCCTGTCTGTAAGAGGGCTCTGAAACACTCAGCAAACAACATATACTCCTGGGGGACCTAAAAGCAAATTCAATTCAATTATCTTCCTTTCAGTCTCTCTTATTATTCTGCCTGCTAGATTTAGGCTGAAGAGGAGCTGTAGCCATAGTAACGCTCACAATTTGTCATTATTATTGATGCACTGTCATGTCACTATTAACGGTAGACAATGTAGTCATTTGGATTTAATGGTACTGGGATGCTGCAGTGACAGAAACACATTTTTTATGATAAAGTAGGATCTTGCCATCGAGGAACCTATGTATGGTTTGTGTGGATTTTAACATTTCTTAACTATTCTTAGCCATGCCACTGGCTCGCTGATTTACAGGTAGAGATGAAAGAGGGTAGAATGTCTGTACTAAGTGCGGGTAGGAATTCTCTAATTTATAAAATGAGTGACGTAGAAGATGTTGACATTTACACCGCTGATTATATTGTAAAGTGAAATCTCAACAAAAAACGTTTTCGACGTACAAAAATGCCAAGTTACTCACGCATAGCCTACAAAGCACTGCCTGTAAGTAATTAAATAAAACTTGCTAAATCTAGGCCTGCCGTTAAAAGTGTTGATATCAAGATGAGGCCAAGTGACAACAAACAATATTGCCTATTGTAGCTCACACTAACTAAGGAAAGATTGGGTAGTATAGCTCTATTCCAAAGCAATACCCAATCTTTCCTAAATTATTTAATTTGGCCCTGTGTTTTTTCATCTTACCATCTGAAGAGAATGTAGTCATTCAAACTTTAAATGTCAAATAACAAAAATATGGAATAATAAGTCAGGAGAAGAAACCCTTAAAGTGGTCCATCCACATCTACTGCATATCTAGCAGCAGAGTGATGGTTTCAGGCCCTTTTGATACCTCAAATGTCTTATTTACTGTTGTTTCAGGCCCTTTTGATACCTCAAACCCTTGACTCAGCCATTTAGCCAACCATGTGTTGCATACTGTCCCAGCGTAATGTACAGCTTAATCTAGTCCCCGCCCAATTCCCATAGAGATCCATTCAAAGGCAGAGAGGTTATAGTATTTCTTGTAAGACTACCTGAAAATAAGATATCAAGAGTCTTTTGATGTTGTTGGGTCACAGACATCAGGAGGTCATGGAATGCACAGGATATGCAACCAAATATGAAATATGATGACTTTATTTAAGTTTATGTTAAATTGTCCAATTAGTTTTGGTATGCTAAAATGGGCTACTTGCTACACAGTTCATCTGATATGGATGTAAACACCCTCAAATAAAAGCTGAACGTCCAGAGCCAAAACAAGTAGAGAGCCAAAACCCTGACTGACTATAATGCCACTGACTATTCATTATTGCTTGTAGGCTACTCTCTTTTAAATGTGAAAGGTTCACCATTTTTCAACCCGGACCTTATTGAAAGGTTATTTCCCATAATTTATAATTGTGCATAGCACAACCTTACCGATAGCTTTATTATCAAGAAATTTACCTTTTAACGGCAATTTCTCGTGGGATTCAATGGGGTTCAATGGGGCAAGTACACTGCCTGGCCAAAAAAAAAAGTTGCACACTAAAATTTTGTTGGACCGCCTTTAGCTTTGATTACGGTGCACATTTGTCGTGGCATTGTTTCGTCAACCTTATGCAACGTCACAGTATTTATATCCGTCCAGAGTTGCATTCATTTTTGGCAGAGATCTTGTATTGATGACGGGAGAGTCGAACCACTCCGTAAAGTCTTCTCCAACATATCCCAAAGACTTTCAATGGGGTTTAGGTCTGGACTCTGGTGGCCAATTAATGTGTGAAAATGATTCCTCATGCTCCCTGAACCACTCTTTCACAATTTGAGCCAGATGAATCTTGGCATTGTCGTTCTGGAATATGCCCATTGATGGGATAACCTGGCCATTCAGTACATTCAGGTACTCAGCTGACTTAATTTTATTGCACCATAACGTTGCTGAGCCTAGACTTGACCAATTGAAGCAACCCCAATCATAACACTGCCTCCAGAGGCTTGTACAGTGGGCACTATGCATGACGGGTGCAACGGCAACTTTTTTTTTGGCCAGGCAGTGTAGTTTGGCCTTCAAAAACCACAAAAAATCTAATTTTAGAAAAAGGGAAAGTCTCAGTACCAATACCTCTTCCAGCAACTTTGTCTTCCGTCCAAGTACTAACCAAATCTACACCTGCTTAGCATCAGCACTGTGACATGTGTACTGGGTGCTGCGGGTTTGTAAAAACACTATTATAATCGGCAAGCTTTTCAGCCTCACCTGGGTGGAGTTTTTTCCACTCATAAGGTGCTCCTGCAGTTCAAACCCTGTTGTATGTTTGCAGTTGACATAGAATTTACGGAGGCAGGAAGCTTCCTTGGGTAACAGTATTTACTAACTAGATAAATGTTAATGTAAAAATAATGTAATGGAGTGTTGAGCTTTTTTCACAGCTAATTACTTAATGTCTGTTCACCGACCAAGCGGAAAGATAGCATTGGCAGGACTAAAAACATGTATCCTGCCTGAGACACTGGACACCAGTGCACTCCCTACACAAGTAACACTCTGGCATAATTAAGGGCTTAAAATCTCAATCATCAGAGCCTCTCGCCTGAAGAAATTTCCTACAACCTGAAGACAACATAATTGTTTGAATGGTATGTTCATACATGCGGCTTTACTGATCTGTTCGAGCCATGTGACAATTTCACACACAATGGAAAGCGCTTTACGGCTACATTTCAAAGGGACTGACTGCCGAGTGGCTGAAAACCAGCTCTGAGGGCATTTCCTAAGGGTTTCACTTTAAAAACAGGATTGTAGTAGAACTGACATGTGCGATGACTCGCTTATGTGTGTGCTCTCATTGGGTTAATGGGCCAGGCAAAGTCGCAACATTAATGACATGGATCTAACGTGTGAAATTCTTACCCCTCGTGAGTTCTCCATACCTTCAAATGCAAAAAAGGAAATATTTGACCGTGAGAATAACAGCCCTGAGTTTGATCAAAATCTCAGAAGCTTTGAAGCGAATGCTCTTTTGTATTAGCTTAATGAAACGGTTGAAGCGAGTGTAAGAGAAACCAGAGGTAAACACATTTAAAATATCAGGCTCAGTGGCATTATCTTTGCCCAGGTCAGTGTCCTACTGCACCGTGTTCTTACCAAGCACAAAATTCACACAATGTCCTGCGCAGAGCTGTGATTTGGCAAGGACGTCATTTGCCACAGTTGCTATTCAAACACTCCATCACCATGGCATTTCCGATTTAGACGCAAAAGGCCACTCTGACATTTTGATGTGCACACTTGTGTCAGTTTAAGATGCAAACAGGCCTCGGGAGGACCTTTCTGTTTTTTTCCAACACTCAAGCTGCCAAATTTACACAGCCAAAAACAAGCTTCCTCTTTGTGGGCAGTCGTTGTGCTGACTGTGATGTCATTTGCATTGCACGCTGGGATGTGGCTCTCTTTGGGAAGATTTCAATAAGGAATAATGGCTAAGGCTGCACTTAATACTGCCATGGAAACTGGCACAGAAGTGGAAGCACTGATGTCTTATTTACTGTTGTTAATGACCAAGTCCTTTCCGTATTCCCTGAATCGAAAGGGCAGTCTTTCATGTACAAGCTTGCTCTCTTACACTCATTTACAACTAATTAGTCAAACAATATATTCTTCCCAAAAATGTGTGGTTGCCCTGCAGGCAAAAACTAAATATGATGGGATTGTTCTAGCACATGCCCCCTTTAAAATAAATGTTTTTCAGAGCACCAAACAATTATGCATTATATTAATCATTAAAGGAGGTAGCATTCTGAAACAAGATCATATTGCATGTTACATACATGGTAACACAAGTTTGGTCCTGATTTAATTGTATACATTTCTCATTTTGAGTTACGGGTGTTGCTTCTAAAGGGGACGTTTTTTAATGCATTACAAAATTATGTCATTTCCTATAATTTTCTGTTCCTATATGATAGCTAGATGTTTTCTAGAGTTGTTTCCCAGCCTAATTGCTCTCTGAGCCTCTGAGCTGCAATAGTTGCACTGCAAGGCATATCAAATCTCTCAGAGCAGATATTCGTTATTTATTTATTGTCAAATAAAGCCATTGTGAGCACTGAGCCTCTTAAACACTAGATGATTAGTTTTTATTCCTACCAGAAAAATGGGCCGGGGTGAAAATACAATAGACTCCCAGAAAAGCTGCATCATACATCCGATTAGCATGACTAAACTGTCTCCAGCACAGTCTTCCTTCCTGTCATTGTTTGAGAAATATCCAGCTGCTTGTCCGGCTGCAGTCTGCAGCTTTAGAAAGCCACAAGGGCTCCTTCCACAAGTGGTACAGTCAGTGCTTGCAACAAGCGTAGGCTTGGTTGTGTAGCCTGGCCACCATAGGTTTGAGCCTGGCCAATGCCATTAGTTGTGTACTGGGAGTCCATGGTGATGATTCTTTTGGCTTAGTTATTTTAAGTCAGTAAGGGCTCCTTGTAACTGTTATACTATGTGACCTATAGTGTAGGATGAGCGTATTGGAGAAGGTCATGCACTCAGTGCAGTGCTACATGCACAGACAATGACAAATTAGAGAAGAAGGATGAAAAACCAAATTATTAATCATTTGGTTCAAAATGTAGCGTGATTTGTTTGCCTTGTTGAACGATTTATGTTTGTCCTCATAAAAGATATTGAACTTGGTTTGGTAGAAAATTCAGAATGCACTCACTGTTGTGTGTCCAGGTTACCTATATCTCTTTAGCCTGCCTTCAGTTTTACTCTGGGTGTTCGGTCAATAAATATCAGAGTTAAAGGTGGATTTGTGGAGTTGAAGTCGAAAGTTTACATACACCTTAGCCAAATCCATTTAAACTCAGTTTTTTCACAATTCCTGACAGTAATCCTAGTAAACATTCCCTGTCTTAGGTCAGTTAGGATCACAACTTTATTTTAAGAATGTGAAATAATAATAAGAATAATAGTAGAGAGAATGATTTATTTCAGCTTTTATTTCTTTCATCACATTCTCAGTGGGTCAGAAGTTTACATACACTCTGTTAGTATTTGGTAGCATTGCCTTTAAATTGTTTAATTTGGGTCAAACATTTCAGGTAGTTTTCCACAAGCTTCTCTCAATAAGTTGCTGGAATTTTGTCCCATTCCTCCTGACAGAACTGGTGAAACTGAGACAGGTTTGTAAGCCTCCTTGCTCGCACACGCTTTTTCAGTTCTGCCCACAAATCTTCGATTGGATTGAGGTCAGGACTTTGTGATGGCCACTCCAAGCCATTTTGCCACAACTGTGGTATGCTTTGGGTCATTGTCCATTTGGAAGAGCTATTTGTGACCAAGCTTTAATTTCCTGGCTGATGTCTTGAGATGTTGCTTCAATATATCCACATAATTTTCCTTCCTCATGATGCCATCTATTTTATGAAATGCACCAGTCCCTCCTGCAGCAAAGCACCCCCACAACATGATGCCGCCACCCCCGTGCTTCACAGTTGGGATGGTGTTCTTCGGCTTGTAAGCCTCACCCTTTTTCCTCCAAACATAACGATGGTCATTACGGCCAAACAGTTAAATTTTTGTTTCATCAGACCAGAGGACATTTCTCCAAAAAGTAAGATCTTTGTCCCCATGTGCAGTTGCAAACTGTATTCTGGCTTTTATGGCGGTTTTGGAGTAGTGGCTTCTTCCTCGCTGAGCAGCCTTTCAGGTTATGTTGATATAGGACTAGTTTTACTGTGGATATAGATACTTTTGTACCTGTTCCCTCCAGCATCTTCACAATGTTGTTGTTGTTCTGGGATTGATTTGCACTTTTCGCATCAAAGCACGTTCATCTCTAGGAGACAGAACGCGTCTCCTTCCTGAGCGGTATGACGGCTGCGTGGTCCCATGGTGTTTATACTTGCGTACTATTGTTTGTACAGACGAACGACTGTGGTACATTCAGGCGTTTGGAAATTGCTCCCAAGGATGAACCAGACTTGTGGAGGTCCACAATTTTCTTTCTGAGGTCTTGGCTGATTTGTTTAGATTTTCCCATGATGTCAAGCAAAGAGGCACTGAGTTTGAAGTTAGGCCTTAAAATACATCCACGGGTACACCTACAATTAACTGAAATAATGTCAATTAGCCGATCAGAAGTTTAAAAGCCATGACATAATTTTCTGGAATTTTCTAAGCTGTTTAAAGGCACAGTCAACTTAGTGTATGCAAACTTCTGACCCACTGGAATTGTGATATAATGAATTAAAAGTGAAATAATCTGTAAACAATTGTTGGAAACATTTTCATCAAATCTCCACCCCGCGCACATAATGACACACTGGAGAGACGCTTAAAACAGCGGATAAGTCAAATTTCAGAATCACAACTAGCTTAAGCTACACAGAATTTCGGGAGTAAGTCCCATTTGCGCGTGTTTATCAACTCTGAATCTGGCCCTAAGGGCCTGATTTACTAAGATCCTTAACGTGTGCAAAACCTTTTAGCACAATGATTGGTCATGGTATTTGTTTTGCACCAATTATTGGTTGTGTTATTAGTTTTGCGTGCTCTTAAAGGTTTTGCGCACGCTGAAGGTCTTAGTAAATCGGGCCGTAAATGCAGTGTTTGTTTACTCTTTCCAAAGTATTTCACAGTTGACTGCGCACTGGGAGCATGTGCTTGAGAGAATCTGTGGTTTCAGGTTTCACAATGTAGCCGTACTGGTGTGTCTTGAGGATCGATTGTTTTGGTGGTGACAACCAGGAATGTTGACACAAAGTTGTATTTTGGAAGAATTTCTGTTGACATGTTTCAGTCAAATGGATATGTTGACATGGGAGTCTGGAGTCTAGGTTTGTGTTTGTCATAATGCATTGCAACTGGAACTAATGGCTTTGGTGTTCATTTATGTATATTACGGTGTTTTTTCTTGTTTGTTAATAAAAGTGCCACACTCTGCAATACTGAATTGAGGAAATCAGTAATTCCATTGTTCATGCAATGTTTGTCTGTTCTCTGACCTTACTTGTTTCTTCATCACACAAGGTTTAATTTTCATTATTGATTATTCTTTCTGAATATAGGGAAATAGACCACATGTGTTTTCATCCATATAGCGGTCACTTTGCAGTGGTGAAAAAATGCAGAGAGAAAAGCTCAGGTGTGGAGTTTGCGGCCAAATTTATCAAGAAGCGGCGGAGCAAGTCGAGCCGGCGGGGTGTGTCAAGAGAAGACATTGAGCGAGAGGTCAGCATCCTGAAGGAGATTCAGCACCCCAACGTCATCACGTTGCACGATGCGTTCGAGAACAAGGCCGAGGTCATCCTGATTCTGGAACTGTGAGTACGGCGGTGTGGGGCTTTTTCCGATATGAAGTGTCATCTTCAAGGCCACACTGCGCAACGGCAGCTGCTTTCCATAGTGATTAGTAGCTGGGCCTTGAAGGATGCAGGCCCTATAAAAATCACATATGCCATATACAAAACTTATATAAATATGTGCTATAGAACTAGCATATACATTTCAGACTAAAATTAAATAGTTCCCTCACATACATGATACTCCCTATAAAGAAATATTGAGATATTGTATAAGAATTGTATGTATCAAATATAAATATATAATACTAATCAACATACAGTGTATGATTTTTATAAAACTTTGCAAGTATGTGTAAGGGAGTGAGTTGGTTTGGAGGACCAAACGCGACAGAAGGGTTTTGAGGCAAGTGACTCTGGAGAGACACCAATAAAACAGAGCGGACTCTGTAGGAGGGAGAGGGAAAAAGGAAAACAGAAAAGCTCCAGCTCCCAAAACAGGGGAGTGAGGACGGAGACTTAAAAGGAGAGAGAAAAGAAAACAACCCAACGAATTGGGCGAACTGACAAATAAGTCAGCGAGAGAAAATACTTTTAGAAAACAAAACCTCTACTCTCAAGAAGAGAGGAATCTAAAGAGGCGACGGAACAAACAAAGGAAAAACAAACCCGGAAGTATCGGGCGAAACGCTCGTAGGAAAGAGCCAAAAATAGCGCAACCAAACAAACTAACTAACTCTCACTAAAAGCGAGAGGAATAAGAATACTACAGTACTTCTACCAAGACCCGCGTTGTTTAGCAAAGCTGAAACAAAGCGTTCGATAGGGCGTACTGATCCTAAACCTTACCGGCTTGACAGTTAAGCGAATTAACATGGAAGCGCCGATACCGGAAGACGCAAAGTATAAATAGCCGGCGGAAACCATGAACAGGTGAAATCACTAAGTGCTGGCGAAACGAAAACTCGGCGTGGAATGTGAAAAATCCGATGGAGTGCTTAATACAGGTAACGAACGCCCGCAGAGCTAGGGAAAGGCAAGCACAACCCATTACAGGACCCCCCCTCTAAGGGACGTCCCCAGAAGATCCCTAAGTCTTATCTCTGCGGAAGTCTCTGATAAGTTGCGAATCCAAAATATCTCTGGATGGTACCCAGCAGCGCTCCTCAGGGCCATAGCCCTGCCAATCCACCAGAAACTGAAAACCCCTGCCCACACGTCTCTCGGCCAAAATACGCCGTACCGTATAAACCGGGCCTCCGTCCAAGAACCGGGGAGGAGGTGGCGGCTTGTCTGCCGGAGCGAGGGCGCTAACAAGCACAGGTTTTAACCGAGACACGTGAAATGTGGGGTGGATGCGCATAGAGCGCGGGAGCTGTAACCGCACGGTGACTGGGTTTATTCTCTGAAGGATCTTGAAGGGTCCAACAAAACGAGGAGCGAGTTTGCGAGACTCAACTCGCAAGGGGAGATCCCGCGTAGCGAGCCAAACACGTTGACCTACCCTATAAGAGGGAGTAGGACGGCGACGCCTATCTGCCGCCATCTTTTGCTTGGCCGTGGCACGCAGGAGGGATGAGCGCACACGCCTCCAAACTGCTTTACACCTTCGAACTAAGGACCTTGCGGACGGTACCTCCACATCTCTCTCTAGTTCTGGAAATAAAGGAGGTTGATACCCCATTTGCGCCTCAAACGGAGAGAGGCCAGTAGAGGCATTGCGCAAGGTATTATGCGCGTATTCAACCCATGCGAGGTGGCGGCTCCAAGATGTGGGGTTGGAGGCAGCCAAACAACGCAAGGTGTTCTCCAAGTTCTGATTGGTGCGTTCTGTCTGTCCGTTAGTCTCCGGGTGAAAGCCGGAGGAAAGACTGACAGACGCGCCTAATAGAGAGCAGAAGGAACGCCAGAATCTCGCAGTGAATTGGGGACCACGATCAGATACCACGTCCACAGGGAGGCCGTGTACTCGGAAAACGTGGTCCACCATGAGCTGAGCTGTCTCTGGTGCTGAAGGGAGTTTCGGAAGTGCGATAAAATGAGCCGCCTTGGAGAAGCGATCCACGACCACTAATATCACCGTGTTACCAGAGGACACCGGCAACCCGGTGACAAAATCGAGTGCGATGTGACTCCAAGGGCGGCTAGGGATGGGAAGAGGGCGCAGGAGACCCGAGGGCTGGGCACATGATCCCTTGCTCCGAGCACACACAGGACAGGCAGCAACGAAGGACCGTACGTCTCTCTCAAGACCGGGCCACCAAAAACGCCGGGAAAGAAAGTCCTTAGTACGGTGAACGCCCGGGTGGCCGGCCAACTGGGAGGCGTGTCCCCATTGGAGAACTCGAGACCTAACCCGGGATGGAACGAACAGGCAGTGGGGAGGACCCCCACCTGGATCTGGATTAGACTTCAGAGCCTTCTGTACTGCTGCCTCGACCGCCCACATAACAGGGGCCACAATGTGGCGAGAAAGCGCATCCGGTTTCACATTTTTGGAGCCAGGACGGTATGTGATTAAAAAATTGAAACGTAAAAAATACAACGCCCACCGAGCCTGACGGGAGTTACGCCTCTTAGCTTGCTGCACATACTCAAGGTTTTTGTGATCCGTCCATACAGTGAACGGATGCTCAGCCCCCTCGAGCCAGTGGCGCCACTCCTCCAGTGCTAGCTTTACAGCCAGCAACTCCCGGTCCCCTACGTCGTAGTTCCTCTCTGCGGGTGTTAATGCACAAGAGAAATACGCGCAGGGGTGCATCTTGTGATCAAGCGGGGAGTGCTGGGAAAGAATGGCTCCGACGCCTAGTTCAGAGGCGTCCACCTCTACCACAAAGGGAAGGGATGGGTTGGGGGTCACGAGTATGGGCTCGGAGCTAAATCTCCTCTTTAACTCCGAAAATGCCGCCTTCGCCTTGGAATTCCATTGAAAGGACCCGGGGAGTGTCTTTTTAGTGAGTGCAGTAATAGGGGCCGCTACCGTACTGAAATTGCGGATGAACCGCCGATAAAAATTTGCGAACCCCAAAAAACGCTGAACCTGCTTGAGAGAAGACGGAGTGGGCCAGTCTTTTACCGCGGACACTTTCTTAGGGTCCATCCGTACCTCGCCATCAGCAACAATGAACCCAAGAAAAGAAACCGAGTTTGTGTGAAAAACGCATTTCTCCGCTTTCACAAATAACTGAGCCTTAAGGAGCGCTGACAAAACCTGCTTGACGTGAACAACGTGCGTCGGGAGATCAAAAGAAAAGATTAAAATATCGTCAAGATAAACAAAGACGAATTTCTCTAACATCTCCCTAAGCACGTCGTTCACGAGCGCTTGGAACACAGAGGGGGTGCAAGTGAGCCCGAATGGCATCACCAGGTACTCGTAGTGTCTGTTATGCGTATTAAAAGCGGTTTTCCACTCGTCACCCTGGCGAATACGCACAAGGTTGTACGCATTGCGCAGATCGAGCTTGGTAAAAATAGACGCTCCCTGGAGCCGTTCAAATGCCGAGTTCATCAGGGGGAGGGGATAACGGTTCTTCACCGTGATGTCATTGAGGGACCGATAGTCAATACATGGGCGAAGACCCCCGTCCTTTTTCTTAACGAAAAAAAACCCCGCTCCTGCCGGTGAAGTGGAAGGTCTAATAAATCCATTGGCTAAGGACTCCTCAATGTAAGCCTTCATGGCTGCACTCTCCGGGGCAGATAGAGAGTACAAGGACCCTCTGGAAGGGACAGTGCCCGGGTAGAGCTCAATAGCACAATCATAAGCCCTGTGAGGCGGCAACGTAGTGGCCCGTTGCTTGCTAAAAACCTCAGAAAGAGTTCTGTACTGCTCAGGGACATTGGGAGGGAGGGAAAATACTATAACCCCCCCTACTTTAGCGCTCTCCTCGCTCGAGAGAGAATCGAGCGACACAGGCCACTCAATCTCTGAGTCAGTGAGCTGTTCCTCCCACATAAGTGGGCCATCCGCCAGAGAATCCCAGGCTAGGCTCTCCTTCCCCCCTTCGGAGAGGACCAGGGAGTTCTCCCCATCAGAACAAAAACCGTCCTGCTCCTGTGCGCTATCAGTGCCGGACTCGGCCTGAGTACTAGGAGACCCTCCTGCCACGAGGAATCTAGGGACTAAACAGTGGGGTCCGCACTGGGGACCCCAGTGACGGATAACAGCCCCGCCCTCCTCCCAGTTAATGTGAGGATTATGGCGGGTAAGCCAGGAGTGTCCTAAAATAAGTGGATACGCTGGGGAATCGACCAGGAAGAACTGGATCTCCTCTATATGGTCGCAATAGGGAATGCGCATGCGTACCCTGGTGGTGATTTGAGAAATGGTCCCCGTGCCCAACGGGCGACTATCAAGAGCCGTGACTAGACGAGACCGCGGAAGAATCAAGGTAGGAATACCAAGAGCTTTGACCCACTTGGCATCGATAAAAGATTCGACTGCTCCGGAATCTAAAAAGGCATCACAGCTGGTCTGACGCCCTCCCCAAAGCAGTTGCACAGAAATGAGGGTCCGAGGGTGGACATGAACCTCTCTCGCTAGAACCCTCGGTTCCCCTAGCGAGAGTCCCCTTTTCCCACTAGCTTAGGGCACTGATCTCTCATATGCCCCTCTTTCTGGCAATATCTACACCTCCCCTTCCACAGACTAACGCCCTTGGGTTTGCTCAACGCTGCCCCATCCACCTGCATAGGTTCTCCCAGACTAAAGGAGGAAGAGGTGGGGGATGGTGATGCAGAAAACTGTGAATAGCGGGTGGGGTGATATCTGTTTCCCCCTTTAGCCCTCTCACGTTCTCTCTCCCGAATGCGGTTATCCACACGGATGGCTGTGGAAACTAGGGCGCGGAACGTGGCGGGAGGCTCGAGCACCGACAGAGCGTCCTTTACAGGATCGGACAGGGCGTTCAGAAACAAAGAACTGAGTGGCCCATCGGGCCATCCAGTCTGCCCTGCCAGTGCTCGAAACCCGATGGAAAAGGCTGCCACCGTCTCGGTGCCCTGGTAAGTCGCATGGCCGCCTCCTGACCGGAGACGTCATGGTCAAAGACTGACGTCATCTCTGCCATAAGCTGATCCGTGTGGCTCATCATCGGTGCATTGGCTCTAATAAGCCCACTCGAGAGCAGTACCGGTTAAGAGGGAGAGTATAAATGCTATCTGGGAATTATGAGAACGAAAACGGGAGCCCTGCGCTTTGAAAAAAATTAAACATTGGGTTAGGAACCCTTTGCACTTCCCCGGCTCACCACCGTAACGAAGGGGAAGTTGGAGTTTGGGCTCCCTCGCCTCCGGTGGGGGGGGTGGGGGGTTTATAGGTGGTGCTTGTGCGACTGGGGGGGGGTACAGTGGCGAGAGTCAGGTTTTGGAGACTCTCCGCCACATCGCGCAGGCTGGCAGCCTGTACCTGCAACTGTCTCATAAGCTGCTCGTGTTGGCTAAGTAACGCCTGCTGAGAGGCCTGGAGAATACGCATGCCCTCCTCATGACTGGCTATAGCAGTGCCCTGACTAGCCAAGAGCTGAGCTACCTCTGTCGCTGGAACCTCTCTACTGGCTTCCATGTTCTGTAAGGGAGTGAGTTGGTTTGGAGGACCAAACGCGACAGAAGGGTTTTCAGGCAAGTGACTCTGGAGAGACACCAATAAAACAGAGCGGACTCTGTAGGAGGGAGAGGGAAAAAGGAAAACAGAAAAGCTCCAGCTCCCAAAACAGGGGAGTGAGGACGGAGACTTAAAAGGAGAGAGAAAAGAAAACAACCCAACGAATTGGGCGAACTGACAAATAAGTCAGCGAGAGAAAATACTTTTAGAAAACAAAACCTCTACTCTCAAGATGAGAGGAATCTAAAGAGGCGACGGAACAAACAAAGGAAAAACAAACCCGGAAGTATCGGGCAAAACGCTCGTAGGAAAGAGCCAAAAATAGCGCGACCAAACAAACTAACTAACTCGCACTAAAAGCGAGAGGAATAAGAATACTACAGTACTTCTACCAAGACCCGCGTTGTTTAGCAAAGCTGAAACAAAGCGTTCGATAGGGCGTACTGATCCTAAACCTTACCGGCTTGACAGTTAAGCGAATTAACATGGAAGCGCCGATACCGGAAGACGCAAAGTATAAATAGCCGGCGGAAACCATGAACAGGTGAAATCACTAAGTGCTGGCGAAACGAAAACTCGGCGTGGAATGTGAAAAATCCGATGGAGTGCTTAATACAGGTAACGAACGCCCGCAGAGCTAGGGAACGGCAAGCACAACCCATTACAGTATGATCATATATGATTTTTACAGGCCTTTTGTATATGGGGGTTCAATTTCCAAGTGAGCTATTGCACACTTGAGCATGGCACTTGAATGTTTAAAAAAAAATAATAATCCAACTGTAAATATGGAAAATGAAAGCTATTAAAGTCGCCTTGAATAAACCAAACAAACAAAAAATAATAAAGTAGGTTTGACCTTGCATGACTTTATTATGAATGCAGATTAAAAAATTACATCCCTTCTGTCCTGGTTCAGACAAGAACATTGTTTGGGTTGCAGTCCTTTTAGTTACTCAGTGAATGCTATGACTACTCATTGACTGCTAAGGAATCTTCTGTCCTTGTGTTCACCACAATTCCGTCGTCCATTAGAAAGGTCCAGGGTTAAATAAGATATGATTTATGGCTGAAGGCTTGCCTCAAACCAGTTATCTCGCCAGCCTGTGATGTGGTTCACCCAGCTGTGTTTGTTTGTAAGGAAGTTAGGCTTTCCCTAGGTTCACATGGAGGAGCCTTTGTGATTTGCTGTCTGCGTTCCTTCAACACATGAATGAGCACAGGGGGATACAGTCAAGTAAATGTCTCAGACAAACTTGTGTGGGAAACCTCCCCAAACATGGCCGGTATTTGTATATTAAGCCTAAATGGCGATATACAGTGGGCCTAATACCTACAAAAGTTTCTACAAAGCCACACAATTGCATCAGAAATGTACAGTGTGTGACTGAGTATGTTGAAAGTATCCACTATGTGGAATGACTGTGTTGTGGTTGGGTGGGAAAGAAAACATTACCCCCGCGTGTTTTCTTTTGTCTGGATGGCAGGTTGTTTGGAAAAGCCTCTTGGCCTAAAAGGGTTTGTTATCGCAGGCCATTATCTTGTCACAGCTCCGCAGCTGTTCCATGGCTTCCTCCTTCTTAATCGCAAGCCGCATGTCTCACGTACATGTGCAAACCATAATTGTTATGTTGTTACTAATGGCATCAATGAATAAGTTTGTTTTTATTTGCCAACATATGGTTTTCAAAAGAGTCATGGGTGCTATGTTGGATAAAAACTCCAATTACCATGACAGTTTGGAAAGGGGTAAGATTCCAGATTGTAGGCTCTAGTGCTGATAGCTGTGGTATTCTTTCGCACATCTTCAAAAAAGGTCATTTGAAACATTTGTGATGCATTGTGCATACTAATGTTGATGAATGTCAGATTCTGAACAGATTCTGGCCATTCTGAGATCACATCATGAGGTCACTGTCCCTGGCTGTCTTCTCACTGTAGCGTGGCCGGTGGAGAGCTCTTTGACTTCCTGGCGGAGAAAGAGTCCCTGACAGAGGAGCAGGCCACCAAGTTCCTGAAGCAGATCCTGGAAGGCATCCTCTATCTTCACTCAAAGCATATTGCCCACTTTGACCTAAAGGTACAGTACAGCCTGCCCATTCCTCAACAAGCTCTCAGTAAATGACTGTCAAGTCAAAGGGGCTTTTGACTATTGCCTTATGATTCCAGCAGAAAGTATTCCACCATGTTTAGCTACTGTACATTATTATCTCAACAACAAAAATATTTTCAACGTACAAAAATGCCAAGTTACTCACAGATATAAAGCACCGTCTATAATAAAACTAGCAAAATCTAGGCCTGCCATTAAAAGTATTGATATCAAAATGAGGCAAAGTTACAACAAACAGTATTGGCTATCTTAGTTCACACAAATTAAACAAGCTCTATTCCAAAGCAATGCTACCCAATGTTTCCTAAATTATTTAATGTAACTTGTCCTGTTTTTTCATCTTACCATCTGAAGAGAATGTGGTTATTCACACTTTGTGTCTCTCTCTCTCTCTCTCTCTCTCTCTCTCTCTCTCTCTCTCTCTCTCTCTCTCTCTATCTCTATGTCTCTCTCTCTCTATCTCTATGTCTCTCTCTCTCTCTCTCTCTCTCTCTCTCTTGCAGCCAGAAAACATTATGCTGTTGAACAGGACTGCCTCTCATCCACGCATCAAGCTCATTGACTTTGGATTGGCCCACAAGATTGATTTTAGCCATGATTTCAAAAACATTTTTGGGACTCCGGAATTTGTAGGTCAGTGTTTCCCAGGACTTGTTTTTCCATTTTTATTTGTTCATCTAAAAAAGAAAATCTGTCAGGGTGTGCCACCCTGGTGTTTTTGCCAACCCTGTTTCCCTGGAGCAGGTTGTAAATTTGGTGTGGGGGGAGAGGTGAAAGAGATTGGTCTTGGCAGCGCACAGGCCTACCTCACAGTGCCGAGTCACTTCCGCCTGATCTCCCCAGGGCGACCTTTATGTGCTGCTGTAGAGAGATGTTCCTGTTTACCTTAGGAGAGCACCGTCCTGCCGGGCACCCTAATCCATCCTCTTTTGAACAGCAGCCAGCTGCACCACAGGGAATCACACCAGTGCAGTGTGACAAATAGAGAGAGATCAGAGACACTGGCATGGCCAGTGTCCAGCAAGTATCCTACTTTCTATTTGGGCCAGGAGCCGCTGACCTGATATAGCATGTTTATGGAGATGCAGACGCAGGGAAACTGTCCAAAAATAGTTGCCAGGTTTTCAGAGATAAAAGCCAGGATTAACCCTGCAGTCAAATGGCTGTGCAAAGCGGAGAATTGCAAACTTCATCCAGAAGAGAGCATTTCTTGCCTTAGACCCAGCATAGATTTGCCGAGCCTTGCAGTTTGTCTAATTGTGTTCTTTCGAGTTTTTCCACACAGGACAATAATTCTGCTGCTTCTTTTGTTTCAACAGAACAGTTATACTGTCAAGAACGAGAGTCTCAGACATTAAACATTATCACGGCATTACTTTATCAATGCTGTGATCTTGTAAAGGACTGCAGTGCTCTGTTCCTGTCTCATTTTCATAATATATTCCATATACGTTCATTTTTTCATGTTTTCAGCTCCAGAAGTGGTAAACTACGAGTCACTTGGCCTGGCAGCTGACATGTGGTGAGATAGTCTTTCACTCACTTAGACAATGACCAGATCATTAACAGTCTTCATTTCTGTCATATAATTTAATTTCTTTTTCATTGCAGGAGTGTTGGTGTGATCACATATATTCTGTAAGTACAAACATAATGATATCATGATGAAGATGATATCATTGAAACATTTAAATGCAGGAGTACATGAAACATTTAAATGCAGGAGCTGTTAAAATGCATTCATTCTATGGGTCATTTATGTTTAAGGCAGCACCAAAATGCATTGATACAATGTTCCAAAGGCTAAACAATGTTATTCAACTCCAATGTTATTCTAACTTTAGGACAATTAGTAATTGTGATACCATGATATTCTGACTGGTGCACCAATAACTCATTGCTACTGAAAGGGACATCAAAGGCTTTTTTTATGAGGAAACTTAGATCGTATAATGTCGATCACACACTGCTTGCTCTGTTTTATAAAAGCTTTATACAAAGCAAACTGACCTTCGGGAGGATCTTTGTCAGTCAAAAACAAAAGGAAACTTAACAAAATCATCAGCATATCAAACAAAATTTCCTCTGCCAAATTCACAACCATTACCACCCTAAGTGATAAGACAGCGCTTCAAAATTCCTGCAGCAAAAACTAATAGGACCCTGAACTAATTTTTCCCCCGCAGCAAATTACTAAACTTGGACAAATGCACTTTACCCCCTGATCCTGTATCATGACTAACCTACTGTAGCCCCCTAGCTTACCTGTCTGTTGTAATGTTATATTGTCATTCCTGTTGTGTGGTCTATGTTTTTTTTTTTTTTTTTTTTGTGTGATATGTTTTAAATGCTATCTCTGTTAACCTTCTGACTCTACGCTCTTACATGCAAGAGAAATTCCTGTAAAAGGCTATATAAATGAAATTAAATATGTAGAATATAGATGCAGAATTGTAACGTGAATCTAAACACGAATAACATTACTAGCTGCAGTTTGTCTATTTATTGATACATGTGGTTGCGGTGGTGGAAAGTCCAGGGGTCAGGAAGTAAAAGTCCTGACGTGTTTTTCTTCCACCCATTGAACTCAGACAGCTGATTTCTCCTGGCTGAAGAATTGTGCTAATGATCAAATCCAGGTGATTGGAACAAAATACCGGGGAGGAATTTGACTTTCTGAACCTGGATTTTCCATCTCTGTGTGATTGTCTCCCTTGAGTGATATCATGCCTACATTGTAAGTTATTGTGTGCATATGAATGTGGAGTACAGACTACTCTCTTGCTTTCCCCAGTTGGGCTTGTTGCAAACCTAAGCGTAAATAGAACTTGTCATATTGCTGTCTCTGCACAAGGTTACAGTAGTGAAAATAACAAATCCACCTACTGTCTAAATTTAGCTGAAACATTATGAGTTTCTGTTGAAATCCTCTCTGTCCTCTCCTTCATTCAGTTTGCTTTTGAGTTATGAGACCCAGGGGTCATGTTTTAGCTCTCTCTCTCTCTCTCTCTCTCTATCTCTCTCTACACGCGTGTGAGTCATTCGGCTGTCTTTCACCGAGTAATAAAACATATCACTTTCCCCTTTCCACCTTCTCCACAGTCACAACTGGAAAAATAGAGCTCCAATCAGTTAGCATCACCCCATCTACCTTATTGCAGTCCACCAGTGTTGCTTCTGGCATGTGTGTGAAGCCTTTTCTCATTAGTACCGCTGGTTTTGATAGCTGGCAGTACATTGCCCCTTTTCCCCATTTGTAATTCTAATTCACCATGAGATATTTGCATCATTATGTTGTGGCTTAAGCAGTAATCTGTATTTGCTCCCGACTCCGGACTCCCCTAGTCTGGCACTTCTGCTTTCCTTGGCTGCCTGATTTCATTTGCGCTGAAATTGCATTTGTGTCATTTGCTTGAGCGCAACGTGCGTTTAATTGGATGACAGCAAGTGCGAAGCTGCTTATCGGAGCTATTTCTTTTTTTGACTACTCAGAAATGCCTGCGCACAGTAAACAGAAAACACAGCTGACCGGATTGTTGCTGGACCAGCTGAAATTGCCAGCTGCCTTTGACCCACCATCTTCCATTTCCTCTATATATGCAATGAACAGATTCCACTGTTTATTCATTAGCTTCCCTGTCGGTCATTTCCCACCTTGTTAATATTTGCAATGGCTCTAGGACTCAAACAACAAACACGTCGGGCACAATGTTTTCACGTCTCCTTTGACAGCCTGAGTGGTGCTTCCCCGTTCCTGGGCGACAACAAACAGGAGACGTTGGCCAACATCTCAGCCGTGAATTATGAGTTTGATGAGGAATTCTTCAGGAACACCAGCAGCCTGGCCAAAGACTTCATCAAGAAGCTCCTCATCAAAGACCCAAAGTATGCTGACCTTGTGCGACTGAGGATAATAATATCATGATAATCTGCTGAACTTTCTAACTTTATATTTGTATAGATTGTAATAAGTACATTTGTACGTTTGGGAACTTTTGTATATGATTGTAAATCCGTGCTGTTGTGGAAACATTTCCTACCTTGTTTCAATTCAGCGGTGTAGTAGTCTTGTCTGTGGAGAGCAGCTGGAGCAATGACACATTGTTGTTACTATTGTTTTTCAGCTCATATAATCTTTTTGAGACCCTTTAAATTTGGCTGAATATAAATGTTACTGTGGCACATTTTTTTTTAAAACTCTAAGAAATAACCAGAGAATATGTGGTGACAACCAGCAGAGGGGGAAAATGCAGGTTCAGAAAGTAAAAGTGCTCCCCAGTATTTTGTTCCAATGACCTGGATTTGCAAATTAGCACAATTCTTCAGCCAGAAGGTAGAACTAATTAGTGAAATCAGCTGGTCGAGTTCATGGGTGGAAGGAACAAATGGCATGACTTTTACTTTCTGACCGCTGGACTTTCAACCTCTGACAACCAGCTTCTAAAGAAAATTTACAGAAGCGGACTGTGTTGCTAACAATTGCGGTGCAGTCGGTATGCTATGCTCAGAACTGGAAAACTGTTGTATAAATATTTCCGTAATGCTGTTTCCTGTTTTTGGTCAGTCACAGGTCAGACCTCATTGCTCCATAGGTTTGTTGTTGGTTTGGAAGGTCTGCTCTCATTTCTTTATGCAGACTGTGAGATACCATTATACCATTGTTCATCAAAAGTGAACTGAAAATACAAACACAGATTCTATTGTCTCTGAGGCTATAAAGTACAATATCATGGTTACCATCAAGATCTGTATGTAATAATACATCTTATTTATATAGCCCTGTTTCCAGACACTTCAAATAAACTACAAAAACAATGGATCTGAAATCATGAGATCTGTATGTAATTCTCCTCTCAGTGTCCACATGTTTGACACATAAGACTTCCATTAGTGTGAAGCACCTGCTTCTGATAATACAGTACAATTTAATTTAGCCAGAGTGTGGCTCTTTTTTGTGTTCCAACAGGAAAAGGATGACCATACAAGATAGTTTACAACATCCTTGGATTAAGGTTGGCCCCATTTTTAAATATACCTTGAGCTTGCATGTGGAATTATATTAAGTTTTGATAAGTCACAGTAAACACTAAGTAAACAATGAAGACACAATAAGTACATAACAGCATCATTGCTGTTTCAAGAAAAATGACATTTACAGAATAATGGCGTTTGAAAGATTACCTTGCCCTCCTATTATAGCCAAAGGATACACAGCAGAAACTCAGCAGGAAGGAATCAGCTGTCAACATGGAGAAGTTCAAGAGGTTTGCTGCTCGCCGGAAATGGAAGGTGACTACAAACCATAGTTTGCTCTTGCACTTGTTTGCGCATTGGCTATGGATCATAAAATGCTTTTTTGTTGTTGTACATTTGTATGTTTTATAAAGGGGCAATAATTCAGTGTTTTACGTTTGGCGTCAAAGCCATGCTTTCTGCCTGTGACTCAGAATCTAGCTTGAACCATGCAGTAATCTACAGAATTGCTTTGTTGGTGTTAGGCTAAACATACTTAGGTGTCATTATTGATCTTTCTACTGTTGAGTCTGACTGATTGTGAAATGTCATACAAAGCCCCACAGTTCCCAGCCTGCTGCTCGGTAAACATCCCACAAAACTCCTCCGGTTGTGCTGCCGCAAGGCCTGTAAACGTTTGTGCCTACCTTGAGCGCGGGTGACATTTGCAGATCAGCAGTTTATCTTTTCAATGATGTCTGCCCTCACAACAAACCAAAGGCTGCTGAAGCTTCCGGGGCATTGGGGGCTGAGTGTGTATTAATTTGCCTTAGATTGTATTGCCAGGAAAATATGGTACTAGGATTCATATCTAGAACAATATTTTCTAGAACAAATATTGGAATATTGTTGAGTGGAAAATTCTCACATATAATATGCAGGAAGGCCTAGTGAAATTACTGCTGCATTTTTCTCTGATCTGCAGCAATCAGTGCATCTCATCTCCTTGTGTAATCGCCTGTCAAGATCCTTTCTGTCCAGGAGCAACATCAGCGTCTCCCACAGTGATGATACTTTGGTAAGAGAAGGTGAATTGCTTCTTATCTCTGTTGGACGGCATTTATGTATATAATGTATTTTGTCCTTCCAAGTATCTCAAAGTGCTTTACTGTGAGCAGAGGATGGGAACTTATCACCATTAAATTGTGGCACTCACTTAAGTAAAGCATGGCAGTCCCTTTTCACTTTTCACCAATATTTCACTCTATTAATTATTAATTATTATTATTATTAAGTTTAATCTATTAATATAGTAATGCAATATACTATAATTACTTGCATTTTCTTTTTAGATTAATAAATTAGGCAATAATGGTATTTTAGTTATAAATTTTAGTAAAAATTGGGTTGACACATTTTAGTGTATTTTTGCCTGGCCTTGCCTGTAGAATATGATTAAAATCCACCTCCCCCTAGCAAATGTTCAATAAATTTAGAAACAGGAAGAGTTGGGTAATTTATTCTGCTTCAATCTGAAATGATTACTTCCCTCCTTAACTCAGATTGATTTATTTTGTGGTAGAGATATGGGTGGGGAAGGACAATCTCTCTGTGAGTGACAGTGGAATTGTTTAAATAGATAGAGGAAGATCCTGTGACTATTGATTGGATGAAAGATTTGAAAATGAATTAGAATCTGCTCCCAATGGGTAGAAAAATCATTACATAGTCACGGGGGGATGGTCATTTCCATGATCAGTGTGTAAGGAAATAAACTTGATTAGTTGCAGAAACAGATTGTTTCAGAAAACAGATTTTGTGAAATGATCGGTGTTAATTAAAATATACTTAACAGGCTCAATGTAAGCAATTAATCTGTGTTAACAAAGAAATGTTAGTTTCACTATAAAAAAACATATAACATCAACACAATCTTAGATCTGTCTTCTGTCTGATGTGTTCATTATGTCTTTATTGCATAATTAATGCAATACATGTTCAAGGAATAGCTATTGTATTTTTCTCCAGCCAGTGGATCAAGGTCAGACAGGCTCCATCTTCATTTTAACTCAAGCACTGTATATGGTAAAAAAGGCTTAAACCCAACACCATTGCTTACTGGCAATGCTGTTGATGTGTGTGCAGGTTTTGCCTGCTCTGAGATCAATTTTGCACACTCTGCTTGGACTGTATGTTTTAGCGGTACAGTCCACTACTCAAGAGTCCGTTGTCCAAATAACTGTGTAAGAAACTGGAGGGTAACAGGATTGTACGAGCACTATGCAGGAATGTTAGCCTTGCTGTGGTCCTGTGTTTACAATCAAAGAAGTCTGTAGCAGCCATCTCGCTACCTAACATAGCTGTCTGGATAGCTAGAGGTAACGTTACTTACAGGTCCAACAGAAAACACGCCAACTCCAGGTTTTTCATCCCCTTGGTAAACTGGTAAACGTCGCCAAGCAAATCCCAGGATGACTTTGCTTCTTGAACGCACCCTGTGGGTTTGTTTTTTGGCTTCACTACTTTCTCATTTCTTCACCTCATCCATTGCAGTGGCTAGTAGCTAATGCTCCGCTGAAACCTGATCACACCCCACAGGCTCTGTAGCCACACCCACCTCTCCCCAGACAAAAAAGAGCGTTACGCCCAGGAACGTCCCAAGCGCATCTTAGAATAAGAAATACAGGCCGAGGAGCACAGATTCGGCAAATGCGCACAAAGATGGAGATTGCCAGTGCATCATAGATATGATTGAGCATGGTTATTTTGTAATATTTTCAAGGTAAAAATCCAGCATAATGCACCTGATGTAAAAAAGCGGTAGTGCAATGTTTATTTCATGCAATGTTATGTCCCTTGCATTACAGACCAACAAATGTGTTTTCAGCTGTACTAGGTTAAAAATTGAAACACTTTCTCACAACAAAGGCTGGGATATAAAATACTATTAATTTCAAACTGTAATTGAATGCCCTGATCAAGAAGAAAGTATGATTCATGTTCATATTGTAATACATTACGTCGATTTACCAATTTAGATTTTTCTGACCAATACCAATACGCTGTACATTCTGAAAGATTACATCCTTCTCCGTAAAGATTACAGAGAAGGATATTTCCCTACAGCCAGCAACAGTAAAACAGAGGTCTTAAAATCAACATTATTGTTGGCTTTATCTTGACAAATATTGACATGCTCAGGGTTTTGAGCCTAGAATCAGTCTGAAGAGATGGGATTTTAAACAGATGTGAAAATACTGTACCACATACAGTATGAACATGTGAAAGGGTAAAGTGACTTGTGCTGTGTGTACAGGATGAGGAAGACTCCTTCGTCATGAAGGCGATCATTCATGCCATCAATGATGACAACATGCCAGGACTGCAGCACCTTCTAGGATCCCTGACAAGCTATGACGTAAACCAGCCAAACAAGGTCAGAGTTCACAAACAGTCTGAGCTTATGCGGACATAGCATAAGCTCAGAGCTCTTTTGATAACTCAGACCCTTCATGACTTACAGCCATTTAGCCAACCATGTGTTCCATACTGTCCCAGCGTAAGTTACAGCTTAATCTAGTTCCATCCAGTTTGCTCTTTCAATGAACAAAAGACAAAATGAAAACATGAAATGACTGAAAAATGTAATGACTGAAGTACTTTGCTCTTTCACTTTTGTAATTACTTTGGGAATCAGGTACCACAGGTACAGATTCCTCCAGGAGTACAGTGGTACCTGAACCATTCTGTAATCATATTTTGTCGTAGTATAAGATAAAACACACACACACACACACACACACACAGACACACACAGAGCTTATATTCTCTCTCTCTCATTTATCTCTCTGCAATGTGCAAAATTAAAATGTTATGGTTTCATCCAGTAAAGTGCATGGGTATGGAATACAGGCATTTCTATACTCTGAATGTGTCCACTGATGGAAAATGAGACTCGGGGTTTGATTGTTTGGGGGATTCAGCAGTATGCTTGTTTTATGAAATGAGCTCTGAACTCATGCATTTATTCACATGAAGCCGTTCCCCCTTGTGTAAATTATTTAAATTGTTGGCTATTAGAGAAAACATTTTATAGGATGTTTTTGCCTGTGAACTGGTAGCATCTGAGTCCTGTGTTCATCTTGCCTGTGTTTCAGCATGGTACGACTCCTCTGCTCGTAGCTGCAGGCAGCGGAAACATCCGGATCATAGACGTGCTCATGAGGAAAGGAGCAGAGATCCAGGCACATGACAAGGTGCACACTTTCTGAATGTGCACAGAACCATCCTGTTCTTTCAAACGTATTTCTATGTTGTTGTTTCTTTGTAGTTGATTGCAGTTGGATTTAGACTTTTTTATTTTTGTCTTGCATTGAAGTGCTCAACTAACCTTTGTGATGCTCAAATCAGTTTAGAGTATTTCCTGCAGTTTCTTTATTTCTTCATTTTTTTAGGAGGAAACTACACTACATGGCCAAAAGTATGTGGGCGCCTGCTCATCCAACATCTCATTCCAAAATCATGGCCATTAATATGGAGTTGGTCCCCATTTGCTGCTATAACAGCCTCCACTCTCCTGGGAAGGCTTTCCACTAGATGTTGGAACATTGCTGTTTGGATTTGTTTCCATTCAGTCAGAAGAGCATTAGTGAGTTCGGGCACTGATGTGGGGCTAGTAGACCTGGCTCCAATTGATCCAAATTGTGTTTGATGGGATTGAGGTCAGGGCTCTGTGCAGACCAGTCAAGTTCTTCCATACCGATCTCGACAAACAATTTCTGTATGGACCTCTATTTGGGCATGGGGGCATTGTCATTCTGAAACAGGAAAGGGCCTTCCCCAAAATGTTGCCACCAAGTTCGAAACCCAGAATGGTCTAGAATGTCACTGTATGCTGTAGTGTTAAGATTTGCCTTCACTGGAACTAAGGAGCCTAGCCTGAATCATGAAAAGCAGCCCCAGACCAAGGGGTGTCCACATACTTTTGGCCATATAGTCATATCATAAAAGACACCTCATTATTGCAATACACCTGCAGAAGCCATTTGCTCAACAGAAAGTTATCAATGATGCAATGCAATAATGGCCTGTTCTGTTTTGCAGTCTGGAGCAAATGCCATTTGCTACGCAGCAAGGAATGGCCATGTGGAAACCTTGAAATTCCTGCATGGAAAGAACTGCCCGCTGGATAGCCAAGATAAGGTGACCTCATCACCTGCATACAGATAGCACGCTGTCACAACACTCCACATCAGGGTTGCACCGGAGATGTCTCGACTTGCAATTTATTTGATTTGTCCCTCTTCAATAGGCCCAGGCTAATGTTTTGCGTGATTGCACCCTTTATCGGGTTATTTGTGGTTACCATGGATACGAGTCAGGCAGCGTTGTGGCTCTGTGATGGTTCTAAGCTTTGTGTGTGCCTTACTCACGGTGTGAACCAAACCAGTGGACATTTCTCACAATTATATGACACTGGGGTGCATTTTTCAAAATGCGCTTGCCACCTATTGTCTGGATTTGGATCGAAATTCATGATATAATATTTAGTTTCAAGTTTGAAACTGCCCTCTGTTTTCCTACTTTTCTTTGTAAGCATAGCAACGCATGGTAACAAGTAAGTAACATTCCTTTTTTTTTTCTCCCAGTCTGGAGAAAGTGCCCTGCACGTGGCAGCTAGGTATGGGAATGTGGATGTTGTCCAGTACCTCTGCAGTATTAATGCCAATCCAAACCTTCTAGACAAGGTATGTGCCTCCTTTGTGTCTAATCACATCAAATGTGAAGACCGCTTCAACTGCGCGTGTGATAAAGCTTGGCAAAAGCTAAGCAAAAATCAAACTGGATATACTACTATATGTTATTCAGTGTTATTCTGCAATTTTATCCAAACCATTCAGGGTAGGAATATTATACACATCAATTTATGTTTATTGTGTTCAAATTAAGAGGTATCGTTTCTCGCTTGTAATTGTGCATAATAACGCTCTTGGTGGTACCGGTGTATAATTTTCTTGAGTGTGCATGTGAGAGCCCAGGGTTCACTCTCTCACCTTTCAGGAACATGAGACTCCCCTGCATTGTGCGTCCTGGCACGGTTACGCCCCCGTGGCGAGCGCACTTTGCGCGGCTGGCTGCGATGTCGACGTGCGGAATCGGGAGGGGGAGAGTCCGCTCCTCACAGCCTCTGCCAGGGGCTTCCGGGATATCGTGGAGTGTCTGCTGGAGCACGGAGCTGAGCTCAACTCAGCGGACAAGGTGGGGCTCCTCTCCGTCTGCTGCCACTATAGGAACCAGAACAGCGACAGCTGGAGCGGGAACACAACCCCCGTCAGCCTGAGGTGCACTTCTGATTGGGTACCTTCACGTCCCGCACCACAGGTTTCACGTAGTTCACTGAATTGCGGGTCGCTTAGAGACGGAGTGAGGTCACCACGCGAGTCTTGCCTAATGATTAACTGCTCAGGTGAAAGGCCACTGTGGGCAGAGGGGCTTCCTGTTGATTCGATGGTAAAGTGACCGGTCTGCATGTAAGTAAGGGTCTCGCGCTTGTGTTTCAGGATGGTCACACGGCCCTGCACCTGGCTGTGCGCAGGTGTCAGGTGGCAGTCGTCAAATGCCTGCTCGGGCGCCGCTGCTGCGCGGACGTCCAGGATCGCCATGGCAACACCCCGCTGCACATCGCTTGCAAGGATGGCAACCTGCCCATTGTGTCGTCCCTCGGCAGTGCCATCGCTGACCTGGACATCCCCAATAAAGTGAGCATACTGTATATGTGGCCATCTCGAGTGTGTTGGAAAGTCTTGGAATGAGCAGTCACTGCACTCACTTTATGAAATGAGCCATTTAACTTTATTTCAACAGTGTACCTGAAGTGTTGTTCTAGCACATCAAACCTCAGGAATAAAAAATCTCAGATGTTGATATTTGTGTTTGAAACCTTCAGGAGAAATAATTATATTGAAACAGAACTTTTCTATCGGTAGTGATTTCGGAAGTGAAAAGACACCATTTTGAATTCTGAATGCATCATCGCATTGCAGTTCAAGCTCACTGAGTCTACGTCCATATTTTCAGGGCACTCATTCTATGCTTCCTTCTTCTACTTTGACAATATGTTGTATTCTCTTTAGGTGAGAATGATGTTATTTCTCCATGCATTGCCTTTATTGTATAGTTGTGTTAGAATTATTTTACATTTGCTGAAATTATTTAGCATTCTCCTTTATGTATATACTGTATATGCATTTATATGTGTCAATCTATTGTGCTGTAGCTTGCCTTGGAGAAAGCCGTCTGTTACATTATTCTGATTTGTTACCCCCCATAGCATGGAAGAACACCTCTTCACCTGGCTGCAAACAATGGATGCCTGGAGGTCGTCAGATACCTTTGTGTTGCTGGTGCTAACACAGATGCCATCACCAGTGTAAGTACCATAGTCTCAGGCAGACTTCTGAACTGCTAAAAGGGGTTTGTTGAATGTGTACAGAAATCTCAGCTCACTCCCATACAGGGGATATCAGCCTCTCACACGGAGGTCTCAGCTATCTCTCGTAGAGATCTCAGCTCGCTCTCCCACAGCTGAAGCCCTTTAATTAGCGAGCCGAGGATGCTGTGCCACTGAAGGAGGAACTTGCATCACTCAAGAACCCACTGAAAGGTGAACAGTTGAAGGTCCATGTGCTCTGAATGAGCAATTATCTGAAGGAGCAATTATGTTCCCTTCATTTTCTCCAAGCCGCTTCCTGCTTCCGAGCAGCGTTCATACATATACAACAGCGCATTTCCTGTGTATGCCGTTGCTGTATGTCCATCGCTATCACTGCAACAGAAGCAAAAAAATACCAATTGGAAAGCATTGGTGAAATAGCTCATTTTGCTCTGTTTCAACGTATTATTATTGTATGATAACCAATGTGAAATGAGAATTTAGTATATACAATGAAGATTACGATCTGTAATTCAGTTTTGATTGCAGGTTCAGCTACCTTTAACTGAATACAGTAAATGCTGTAGCATATTGTATGTCTTCAATTATATTGATATTAATATTGCGTGTCTTTTAATTGATTTGATATACTCTTAAGTGTTTAAGAGACCTCAGGTATACTATATACACACAAACATGTACAATTTGACATGTGTAGAGACAGTCTCTCTTTCAAAATCCACTAATCCTGCCCCCTATGCTCATACAGTCAAGCCGGAAAGTCGGCACACCCCTTTCACCTTCTCCACGTTTTATTACGTTGCAGACATATACTACAATAGATTGAGTTAATTTTTTGCCTCAAACATCTACACACAATAGCCAATAATGACAAAGTGAAAACAGGTTTTTAGAAAATATGCAATTTTATTTTACTGACAAAAATAGATTATTTAGGGGTTACATATCTGTACACACCCTTAGCCTAATACTTGGTTGCTGCACCTTTGGCAGCGATTACAGCTTCAAGCCGTCTTGGGAAAGAAGCTACGAGCTTGGCACACTTGTTTCTGGACATTTTTGCCCATTCCTCTTGGCATATCCTTGCAAGCTCTGTCAGGTTGGATGGGGAGCGTCGGTACACAGCCATTTTCAGCTCTTTCCACAGGTGTTCAATTGGATTCAGGTCTGGGCTCTGGCTGGGCCACTCAAGGACATGCACAGACTTTCTCCGAAGCCACTCCTTTGTTCTCTTGGCTGTGTGCTTTGGGTCGTTGTCATGTTGGAAGGTAAACCTTCGCCCCAGTCTGAGGTCCAGAGCGCTCTGGAGCAGGTTTTCTTCAAGGATCTCGGTGTACTTAGCTGCATTCATCTTTCCCTCTATCAGGACTAGTCGCCCCGTTCCCGCTGCTGAAAAACATCCCCACATCATGATGCTGCCACCGCCATGCTTCACTGTAGGGATGGTATTAGCCAGGTGATGAGCGGTGCCTGGTATTCAGGCCAAAAAGTTCAATTTTGGTTTCATCAGACCAGAGAATCTTGATTCTCATGGTTTGAGAGTCCTCTAGGTGCCTTTTGGCAAACTCCAAGCGGGCTGTGATGTGCCTTTTACTAAGGAGGGGCTTCCGTCTGGCCACTCTACCATAAAGGCCTGATTGGTGGAGTGCTGCCTGGATGGTTGATCTTCTGAAAGGTTTTCCCATCTCCACAAGGATACGCTGGAGCTCTGTCAGAGTGACCCTCGGGTTCCTGCTCACCTCCCTGGCCAAGGCCCGTCTTCCCCGATTGCTCAGTTTGGCCGAGCGGCCAGGTCTAGGAAGATTATTGGTGGTTCCAAACTTCTTCCATTTACGAATGATGGTGGCCACTGTGCTCTTTGGGACCTGTAAAGCTGCAGAGATTTTTCCGCACCCTTCTCCAGATCTATGCCTTGACACAATCCTGTTTCTGAGGTCTGCAGATAATTCCTTTGACCCCATGGCTTGGAGTTTGCTCTGACATGCACTGTCAACTGTGGGACCTTATATAGGCAGGTGTTGGCAATCCCCAATCATGTCCAATCAATTGAATTTATCACAGGTGGACTCCAATTAAGTTGTAGAAACATCTCAAGCAGTATCAGTGGAAACAAAATGCACCTCAGCTCACTTTTGGGTGTCATATCAACACATAGCACACTTGTGTACATATGATATTTTACATTTTGATTTTTAATAAATTAGCACAAATGTCTAAAAACCTGTTTTCACTTTGTCATTATGGGCTATTTTGTGTAGAATTTTGAGACAAAAAATGAACTCAATCTATTGTAGAATATGTCTGTAACGTAATAAAACGTGGAGAAGGTGAAAGGAGTGTGCAGACTTTCCGGCTTGACTGTATGTGCACATTGGTAAAAAGCCTCCAATGTAGCACAGAGCACTTTTGAAGAGGTGGTCTGGGTGGGTTAAAATGCCAACGACAACAAATTTTCAAGGCGCCAGATGTTTGTTATTGACACACCCCCTATTGCGCCACCCAACCGATGTTGACACTAACACCTTTAGCAATTAGCAACCCTCTTGCACCCTGGCTTGTTTGTGCTACCATTGTCTAATTTCTGTGAAGTAATAACACAGTTTGCCTGCTCTAAGCTACATTTTTCATAATGTAGCCTACCTTTTACGTAACCTCTTCTTGCAACATTTTAGAGTACGGAAAATATGTTCAGTGTTGCAATGCGGCTGGTGAAGGAAACGGTTGGTGAGGCTTTATGAAGGCAATGGGAGGCAGAACAGGAGTGGGAGAAGGGAGGAACAAGAGGGCATTGAGAGAGAAGAGTGGCCAGCTCATTCGAAACTCTGTCACTCACATAGTTACACTTCAGCGCACAGGAATTGGCAGTTGAGCACTTTGTTTTATACAGACAGAAGAATAATTACTGGATGGATGATTTCTGCTTCCTGTCTTGATCAATGTGTGTGTTAGAAAAAAGACTAATCTCACTCAATTCTCAAATCTCACTGTGTCATTTGTGCATGGGTCTGTATTTGCAGTGTAAATAAGATAGTAACCGTTTGTACGTGGTTGATACTCTGATCTAGACAAACTTAGAAAACCTAGTGATTGTGTTGTGACCTGGATTTTACACTCTTATATCCCTGTTTCATTGTTGATGCAGTGCTCAAACCTGATGTCTAGATAGTGACATTCCTCAGCCAACATAATAATAACAGATGCTGGTCTAGCAATATAAACATTAATTGTGAGTGGAACAATATCAGGTGGAGTAAACTAGGGTGGTGAAGAAAGCATACCAAATTTAAACCTGTCGTCAAAGAGTTATCTTTCTACTTTATAATAAAAAGAAAAACAAGTCAGCAAATCTATGTCAAAAAAATCTATGTACAACTTGCACTACCAACGGTCTGAGCCAAGTCAGAGGGTGTTCGAAAACCAGACCAGACAAAGGCTAATAAGGCAATAAACAGCACTTGCCTGTGTCAGAAAATATATGATTTATGTATGAAGAGAAATGATGCATTGCAGATATTAAACTTTTAATGTCAGTTACCCTCTTTGGTATAGAGAAACCAGAGAGATACCAAGTATGCCTCGTCATTCCCAAGGGACATGGTGAATTTAACTGTGTCTTTACCCTTTATGATGTTAGTTCCAGTTTACTGAGTACTAAGAAAAAGCTTAATATTCAGAATGCCTGATTTTCTTTGTAATTATGTATTTCCTGATGCAGAGCAAGAGGCAGACGTGGAATGTAAATTTAGTTTAGTCATATTTTATTCATATCTGTCTTCGACAATGCATATAGTGGAGAGTAGGTGTCTAAATATGAATGTGATATATCCAACTGACAGGAGGCAATTTTTGTAAAACTGTAAAAATGAAGAAACACAATACAGTGTTGCAGCAGGAAGCTTTTTAGCAAACATGTTTTCGGTAAGGAGTACACACTGAAATTTTCATTTTTCACCAGTATATGTTATTCAGTGTCTAATTAGCCATTGCATTTTTCAGTTGTGGCCTTTTTACAGTAGTGGTAACAGTAGTAGTCACATTAACACACTGATCAACTAGCAGTGTCATTGGGACTAATCTTGATCTTGACCTTAAAGATTCGTGTGATAATCAGTTTAAAAAATGTTTGTTTCTTCATTTTATTTTCTGACATTTCAACATCGAGCCGTCTATGCAGTGTCATCAAGCAGCGAAAGCATTTTAGTGACACTTCATTTCCCCAAAGGTTCAGGAGAGCATAAACCATTGTGACGGTTATTGTATTGATCTCTACTGGGCCATATGATAAACCGCGCCTTAAAGTCCCAATGCAGTTTCTTAATACCTTTTTTTCACACCGCTCTGGCAGTGTAATCAGACACCCAGTACAGCTCTACAAGCATTGCAGGGGGAAGCAAACACCTCTATTCTCAGAAAATGATCGAGATCACAGGGAAAGTGTGACTGTGCTGCGCCATCAACACCTGGGATGCTGCTTACCAAAGAGCAAATTAGGAGACGCCGAGCAGCAGGTGCGGGTGTGCTGTTTGATGCCCCGCCCCCTCCCTACCCTTCTGTTGACAGGGGCAAGCTCACGTGACGCGGCCTTGCCCACCGCCCTGTTGTAATCGCACTTCTTCTTCCGCTCTCGCCAGGACGGGAACTCTGCCGAAGACCTGGCCAGGATGGCACGGCATGAACACGTCGCCGCCCTGCTGGGGAAGCTTAAAAAGGCGAGACCACATGAGACCACCGAGTTAGAAAAAGTCTAAGAAAGCTCACGTTTATTCATTGGTTATGTCTCCCTCCATATGTTACACTTTATTGATATGTAATTACAATGCATATGATTATTCCGGATGCATTATGTTGGAATGAAACAAGTGATAATTGAGTATGTACCTTATAAGACGTAACAATGTCCATCTTTCTTATACCAGTCGCATGTAATAGCTCACCTGTTATGTAGGTGCCACAGCACCAGTGATGTTGGGATATTAAGGGCCCATCAACAGTAAAGAAATGCATGCAAATTTCCCATAGACTTCAATGTAAAATGGTGCTACAGCAAAACAAATGTATCTCCATAACCGAACATCATAATTGCACCAAATTTTGCACAGATACTCTATGATACATGTTCCATTAAACCATAGACGGCTGCGGCCATTGCCATGGCAACAGATTAATCAAAATTCGCTCTATGGTTCAATGCGGAATTTACTGATGTACCACCTGATGAAGTTTCATGAAAATCCATTAAAGTTCCATTTGTTTTGCTGTAGCACCATTTTACATTGAAGTCTATGGGAAATTTGCATGCATTTCTTTACCGTTGATGGGCCCTTAAGGTGTTGATCCAGTGGCACTCACATATACTGACTGATCTGTCCATATTATTGGAGGACGTCTTTAATTGTGTCATCTGATTGGTCCCCCAGGATACGCACAAAGCCAGCTTCCTCCAGCAGCTACGGCCCACACAGTCCCCTCAGCCCCGGGTGAAGCTGAAGTTGTTTGGGCACTGCGGTTCAGGGAAGAGTACCTTACTGGAGTCCCTCAAGTGCGGTCTTCTCCGGAGCTTCTTCAGGAGGAGGAAAACGCGCCTATCTTCCAACAACCCCACCCGCTTCCCCCCGTCACCCGCATCCGCCAAACCCGCTGGTACAGTGCCAACTTCAACAAAGCTTCTCAGTTTGTTATTTGTGTGTAGTACTCTTTTGATGCATCTCTGTTGTTTTGTGTGCACTATCTTGGAAAATCTGAGATAATTAGAACTGGAGAGCTTCTAATATGTGCTCGTTTGAAATTGAGATTAGTCTATCGTTCAAAGAAAAGACAAAGATTCTCCTGGCCCGCAATTGGCTTAACATGTATACATTGCTGAAAGACAACAAAGTCTAATAGATATGTGAGAACAGCAGTGACAGCTGTCCTTGTATCTAAAATCTCTCTGGTCACAACCTCCCCCGTTCACAGTGATAGATCTGTCTGCCACAGTTGGCTCCCCACATTCTCCTCACTCCCCAGACGGCCCCGTTCTCTCAAAATAAGAGCGTATTGTTTAAGGAACAGTGATAAATCAACGGCTGCTAGACATGCTCAATGCAGCATGATAAGCACGGACTTGCTCCTGGGGTACTCATTTAAGCAGTTCATCACCAGTCTAGTGCAGATCTGCTTTTTACATGTTATTACATCCAATTCCAGTTTTGAGAACATACAATGTTTTTGTACCAATGAGGGTAATTGACATTTTTCTATTTTTGAAGGTTGTGTTTTTAGTTTTTGAGGGAAGACTGCCCCCCATTGGTTAAAACCGGAAGCGCGTTTAATTAAAAAAATCCAGATCATGAGCAGACATCACGTTACAACTCAATGGAGCATGCCACTACTTCATTGTGAAACACAAATTATTTATGAAAGTGTTTAATTTCCTGACGTTGCGGGGAAAAAGGCCCAGATTGTAAAAGTGCACTTCGGCCTTTGTGTCTTCAAACAGTGTCCCTGAGCATCTCCAGTTTGTACCCGGGCTGCGAGAACGTGAGCGTCCGCAGTCGCAGCATGATGTTCGAGCCCAGCCTGACAAAGGGCGTCCTGGAAGGCTGTACCCCCGCAAACGGCTCCCTCTACACCAGCGACGACCAGTCCACCAAGGCCATCGACATCCAGAGTGCCAGCATTAACGGTGAGTGGCTTATATGGGTCTGTCAGAGCACACGGGAAGTACTGTAGGTTTGTACTGGATACAGTGGGACAATACAAGTCTGAATACCAGTGAACCTCCTGGTCTGGTAGTCACCATTTATTAAAAAGATGAACCCCTATATTCACTATTTCGTAGGAGGATTTTTAATGTATTGTTCTTACTATGGATGGGCATTAGGAATATTTTCATATACTGGAAATCTGTGTCACCCAGTATTAGATACAGTGCCATCCAAAGTGTTTTGGGCAAAAACATATTTTGTCTTGATTTGGCTCTGTACTCCACCATTTTCTATTTGTAATCAAACAATTCACATGTGGTTAAAGTGCAGAATGTCAGCTTTTATTAAATAATTTAATTATTTTCTATACATTTTGTTTCTGTACATAGTCCTGCCCCCCACCCCCATTTCAGGGAACCATAATATTTGAGACAAATGGCCTCACAGGTGTTTCTGATTAGTCAGGTGTGTTCAGTTGCTTTCTTAATGCAGGTATAAGAGAGCGTTCGGTATCTAGTCTTGATTCTAGACTTTTGATTGCCGTTGGAGTCTGCTATTGGCGTTTGGTCAACATGAGGACCAGAGTTGTGCTAATGATAGTCAAGGAAGCCATTATGAGTCTGTGAAATAGGAAGAAAACTGTCAGAGACACTGGGCAAACCTTAGGCTTACCAAAACCAACTGTTTGGAACATCATTATGAAGAATGTTGATGACTGAAGAATTCTCACCATAATGAAGAAAAAAACACCAAACAGCTGTCTGACAGATCAGAAACACTCTTCAGGAGCAAGGTGTGGATGTGTCAGTGACTACTGTCTGCAGAAGACTTCACAAACATAACTACAAGAGCAGGATGGCCAGGTCAAAATTTACTAAGAAGTACCTAAAAGAGTTCTGGAAAAAAAAGTATTGTGGACAGATGAGACCAAGATTCACTTTTATTAGAGTGATGGCAAGAGCAAAGTGTGGAGGTCACCTCATCTGTGAAGCATGGTGGTGGGGTGTTTCTAGCTGTAGTCGAAAGAAATCTGAGGTGTACAGAAACATCTCGTCTGCTCTGGTTCAAGCCTCCAAACTCATTGGATGGCGCTTCATCCTACAGCAAGATAATGATCCCCAAACATACTGCTAAAGCAACAAAGTAGTTTTTCAAAGCCACAAACTGGAATTCTTGACTGGTCATTTTGGTTAATTTATAGTTCAGAATGTATAGTTGACTATGTGTACTATATTCTATGTTCATTACTAGGGATAGCTCCTATGTTATGAAAAAGTTGTGCTTTGTCGGATCTGCTTTTTAGTCGCCTCAATGGCCTTCAGTACGCGCTTATTGTACGTCGTTTGGATAAAAGCGTCTGCCAAATGATTGTAATGTAAAAGTCACTCACCTGATCTGAATCCAATTGAACATGCGTTTCATGTGCTGAACAGAATACTTAAGGCAACTAGCTCCCGAAACAAGCAGGAGCTGAAGTACATGAAATGGTACAGGCCTGGCAGAGTATCACCAGAGAAGATACTCAGCACCTGGTGATGTTTATGGGTCACAGACTTCAAGCAGTCATTGCATGCAAAGGATACGTGACAAAGTACTGAACATGACTACTTTCATTTACAGAACATTAATACATGAATATGTCCCAAACAGACTGAGAATCTGCACTTGTTAGTTGTTTGATTACAAATCTAAAATTGTATTTGAGTAAAATTGAGTACAGAGCCAAATCAATAATACATTTGTCTTTCTCCCAAACATTATGGAGGGCACTGTATATCAGTAACCAGACATTGATTTTTTTGTCTCTCTTAGCACTGTATGAATCTCCAGTTCTTTCTATCTGGATAACAGGTCTGCAAAGAGCTATGTGTTCACTCACACATCCAGGCAGGGAAATTAATGATGGCAGCATCTCTGTGCATATTAATGAGAAACAGTACTAATTTTCCATAATCTTCTGTTAAATGCCATGGATTTGAATCGTGATTAGAGATCTAGAGGGAATAACTGAATATTTAGTCTCACTCCAAATTATCACCACACATAATGTATTATTATAATTATAATTTATCTACAGTTATCTACAGTTTCTTCCTTCCGAAGTGGAGGCCCTGCAGTTGTATGTAGAACTGTTGAGCACTCGTGGTGAGCTAAACGTGGCTGCCTTTGTCTATCAGGAGTGGGAGACTTAAGTGTATGGGAGTTCTCTGGCAACCCAGTCTACTACTGCTCCTATGATTACTTTGCTGCCAATGACGTCACAGCGGTGCACCTGGTGCTGTTCAGCCTGGAGGAACCTTATGAGACGCAGCTCAACCAGGTCACCTTCTGGCTTAACTTCCTCAAGTCCCTCCACCTACCGGAGGATGATATTGGTACGTATCTGTAACTGCATTATGGTTTCCATCTACGCAAAGTCACCTCTCTGTCCTAGTGCTAAATACGATCTGATGATCATATTTACTACTGCTGGTTATAGTTCCTTTACTGTGGACTTCTGTTCATATTTTCCCTTCGGAAGAGCACTGTTTTGTTGTTGTTGTTGTAGTTATTGAAAAAAACAAGTCTCACAGACGCATTGTCCGATCCCATAAACCTACTCAACAGAGCCGCATGTAATTAAGCCATAATTGCTTTAAATAGTGTTTTACAATGATTCTTTTTCCATCAAATGATTTTTTTATGCAGTTTGATTTGATTATTTTTGGTCTATCGTGTTACATTATTGCTTAATCTTTTCAATAATTTCCTTCTAAATGTTTTCATATCATTTCAGCCAGCCTTACCTTATCTTTCAGTTAATGTAATGGGTGGTCCATTAGTCGTGTATGAGGTATGAGAGCATAGTCGTGTAGGAGAGAAATTCATACCACTGTGTAGGAATGCTGGCTGGAAACAGAGATTAGAACACTTTGTGTTGCTATTTAATTGCTTAGATGATTAGATTTGTGGAGCGATAGCCATTTGCAAAAGCAGTTCCAGACATTTTTCCTTAAGGGACATTATTCCATTTTATTTTGACTGTGTCATGTTTTCTGTCTGCTAATGGTGTGCTATTATGTTACCAGCCTTTGGTGGAAGGGTAAAGAGCGCTCTTCATGTTGTGTTGGTGGCCACGCATGCAGACATCGTGAATGTGCCACGCCCCTATGGGGGGGAGTTTGGCTATGACAAGGAAACGTCACTGTTGAAAGAAGTCAAAAGCAGGTAACTTATTATTTCACTGGAGGATATTAATTTATTAAATGATAACACAAACCTATGGACATGCCATAGTACTGTTCATGGAAAAATATCACTAATTCAAATTGTAACATGTATGTATATCAGAACTTTGAAGGTGATGGAACAAAATAGAAAAAAATATAACCCCAGGTAATTTGTTTAGTTACACCACACTATTAATTACAAGTCACCTGCCCTTACATGGTTTAATAAATTATATAAATGTCAAATTGGAGAGTTCCTCTGGGATTTTAAAAAATATGATTAAGGTTCCTAAGTCATTTAAAAGTCATCATGTTTATTTTACCTCATAATATGATCTCTTTACTTTTGAAGGTTTGATTTTTGTTGTTTTAATAATCTTGTATGTATGTATTGCAGGTTTGGGAATGATTTGCAGATCTCTGAAAAGCTGTTTGTGATGGATGCTGGCGTATCCACCTCCAGGGAAATGAAACTGCTCAGAAATCACCTGCAGGAACTGAGAAACTCCATTATATCAGTTAGTCCTCAAAATGTTGCTTTGATTGTAAAAGTGGATGTCTTGCCTGTAAGCGCTGTAAGCTGTTGAAGGGAACATGTTATGACATGTCCCACACAGTCCAGACTCACTGCCAATGCAGACCTGCTCACTGAGGAGTTATTATCTATATATTTTCTGTAGTGGGTTAATGTCCTTTATCCCAAGTTATTAATGTATAATATTCTTTGTATATGCAAATTTACATATATAAACAACATATGTACAGCAACAGCACAGAAAGCCAATTAAAGGTGTGGCCCTTTCATTAAAATTCTGCTCTGAAAAATCAGATCCCCTGAAAACATGACAATTATATAAGTTCATAATAAAAGGTTCAGAATTCCAGTATTTGTTCTTGTTTAAATTAGTTGTGAAAATGACTTTTTATCTGATGCTTAATATTCATCAATGGTGTCTACATCAGGGGTTTTCAACCCTGTTCCTGGAAGGCCGCTGGTTTTGTTGTTAATGTATCAATTAAAGTGGTTAGTTATACAGATAGCTCACTTCATATGGTTTCTTGGGTCCGAATGAGTTGGTGATTTTATGCTGAAAACAGAAACCTGTAAAGCCTGCGGCCCTCTGGGATCAGGGCTGAGAAGTTGAACCCCCAGCTGTACAGGATGTTGACATTACGGCTATGGCATAACATATAGAAAATAGGGAGAGCGTTCCCCCTCCTTGTGGTGCAGTGAACACTAGGTCCATGCTGGCTTTGTGTGTTAGAAGTGCTAAAGTTCTCTCCATCCCCAGACGTGCCCACCCGTGACTCAACTGTGTGAGAAGATTTCCTCAACCCTGCCCTCCTGGAGGAAGTTCAGCGGATCCAACCAGCTGGTGTCCTGGCAGCAGTTTGTGCTGGATGTTCAGGAGCAGATTAACCCCTTGGTCAGCGATGACGCCCTGAGGGAGGTAGCCTTCCAGTTGCACAGCATGGGAGAGGTAACCAGCGCACACATATTACCCTGATGTAATACTTACGGTACACAAACAGGGACACAAGCTGTAGTGATCTTGCCACTAGAGGTCAGTGTTTACATATTAACAAAAAAAAGTCCTGCAGTTTCTGTGTGTATTACAGCGATTTTATTTTTAAAGTATTCACTCATATTGGGTTTTATATTGTCAATAATAATAATAATAATAATAATCACCATCATTATAACAATAATGACTTGCGATTATATGTTGGCTTATTTCTATTCACTGCTCTCAATAGTGGAGAGAAATTAAACAGAGTCGGAGAAATGTCTTCTACTTGTACAACACTAACAGAGAATTAAGTTTAACAGCATGGGCACACAATTGTGATTGAACAGTAAACCTCATTTTCCCTAATTTTGTGCACATTGTACTACTTTCTCTGCCAAGTAAACAATTGTTTTCGTATTGATACAGACTTCAAAGAGTAGAGGCAAATTAAAGTTTCCCTGGGACAAATGTGCAAACAGCATGTGAACACGACCTTAGGGGCACTTAGGGTGAGACAAGTACTTGGAGACCTAGATATAGTAACTTGTTTACAGCTGAGCTGTCTTGCATGTAAACAATTGCATTACATTCACTTAGCAGATGGTCTTATCCAGAGTGACAAATGTAGAGAACATCAGCGTTGATCTGAGGAATGCCAAGGTGCAACATCACCAAGAAGGCACAGAAGGACAATTTATAATCAATAAGTGTAAAGTTAGCCAAACAAATAATTAGTCCTATAAACAAAAGTAAATTCCATTGTATGGCTAACCTATCTTTACAGCTATACATATAACATCATTATCCCACAAGGAAATCTAATAAGAAATAAGAAAGAGGATAGCTAAATTTGGTCAGAGGAGCTATGGTGCAGACTGAAGAGTGGGCCTCCAGTGTCAAAAAATGGGTAGGGTTTCTGCTGTCCTGATCACAGTGGAATGCTCATTCCACCACTAGGGGGCCAGAACAGATGGGAAATGTGACCAGGAAATGGACGCTTTCAGAACAGTGGTCTGGCTGGTGTGTAGGGTAAAATTATCTTTTTTTTAACAAAGTATTCCCTTTAGCTGCCTGGTAGGCTAGCACCAAGGTTTTAAATTTGATGCAAGCTGATGTCGGTAGCCAGTGGAGGGAGATGAGAATGGGAATGACATGGCTGAGTCTAGGGAGGTTATAGATTAGGCAACAGCAGTGTTATGGATGAGCTGTAGTTCTGATGGTGGAGACAGGGAGACCAGCGAGGACGGAGTTGCAGTACTCCAGACAGGAAATGACCAATGTCTCGAATAGGAGTTTACTTGAGTAGGTGGAGAGGAAGGAATTGATTTTATGGACGTTGTATAGGAAGAATCTGCACGCTCAATACCATCTTTGCAGAGCGTGTTAGTGAAATATAACTTATATCTGAGATCTTATGTAGTGACTGGCATATAGGGAATAGGTAACAATTATGTAGTCGGGTTATGTCGCCATAAGCCAGTCAGCAGTACATCCAGTGTTGGTACATCAAACGTCATGTGACCCTGAATGTACATCATGTCACCCTGCCTGCACATCATGTGACCCAGACCGTAAATCATGTCACCCTGAATGTGCATCATGTGACCTTGACCGTATATCATGTTATCCTGACCATACATCATGTGATCTTTGCTCCCACTCAGATCAATATTATGCAGAGTGAGACGGTGCAGGATGTGGTGCTGCTGGACCCACGCTGGCTGTGCAGTGGCGTTCTTGCCAAGATCCTTTCTGTCGACACGCCCAAGGCCATCCACCACTACAGGGGGCGTTTCCACTTGGAGGAGGTGCAGGGCCTGGTGGCAGACGGCGATGTGGACGAGCTGCTGCAGATCCTGGATGCCATGGATGTGTGTGCCCGTGACCTCAACAGCCCCGCCATGGTGGACGTCCCCGCCCTGGTCCGGACCAACGGGCTGCGGCGCTCCTGGACGGAGGAGGAGGACGATGAGGTACTGGTCTACGGCGGGGTGCGCGTGGTCCCCGCAGAGCACCTGACGCCCTTCCCCTGCGGCCTCTTCCACAAGCTGCAGGTCAACCTTTGCCGCTGGGGCCACCAGAACAAGCCTGAGGATGGTGACATCCGGCTGTGGGCCAACGGAGCCAAAGTCTCCCACGGGCACGCCGAGGCAATGGTGCTGCTGGTCAACCACGGGCAGGGCTTGGAGGTGCAGGTGAGAGGGCCCGACTCGGAGAGGGCCAGCTGCTACACTCTGCTGGACCTCATCTGCGGCATCATCGATGGCCTGTTGGCCGCCACCCTCCCGGGGCTCCTGGCCGTGAAGCATTACCTGAGCCCCCAGCAGCTGAGGGAGCACCACGAGCCCGTCATGATCTACCAGCCACGTGACTTCTTCAGGGCCCAGGAGCTGAGGGAACACTCGCTCACCAACACCATGGGCGGCTACAAGGAGAGCTTCAGCAGCATCCTGAGCTTCGGCTGCACCCAGGTCTACCAGCAGGCCAGCCTGGGGGCGGACATCCTCGCATCCGACATCAGCCCCTTGGCCAGGAGGAAGCTCTGCCGGCTCCTGGACCCTCCAGACGCTATGGGCAAGGACTGGTGCCTGCTGGCCATGAACCTGGGCCTGACAGAGCTGGTGGCCAAGTTCAGCGCCACCAACGTCAATGGACCCCCTGGGGAGGGTGCCTTCCTTCCGAGCCCCACGGCCTCGCTGCTGCGGGAGTGGAGTGGGCGTCCCGACAGCACGGTGGGTGTCCTCCTGTCCAAACTGCGGGAGCTGGGGCGCAGGGATGCCGTCGACTTCCTCTTAAAGTCAACACCCGTGTTCCGGATCGGCCTGGAGGGGACGGCAAAGGACAATGATGGTCCTGCCTTCAATGGGGGGACGTCCCATAACTCCATCAGTTCTGTCATATCCAGATGAAAGGGCAGACATTGAAACATGATGCACATGATCTAACCAAAACTTCCTTTTTCTCTCCATCTGCCATGTTGCACAGACAGTAATGTCTCGTATGGAAAACAACTCACTCTGCCCACACTGCTGCCCTTCCTGTAATAAGCTTTCTTCTGAGTTTTTCCGGGAGGGACATAATTCAGAAAACTGAATTGAATAAAATGTCATTCATCTGTTTGAGTGTTTGTATATTTAACATAATATGCTAGCGTAAGTCTGTATACATAAACAAAATCTATGACAGTGATAATATGACTCCATGAAAATATTAGCTGCTGTAATATGTTTGCCTGTGCTCTGTGCGTGTGTACACTTATGGTCAGTGTTACAGTCTCTGTGTCCTAAATCCTCATCTATATCTATATTTCTCAAAAATTGGGTGTTTCATAACATAGCTTTCATGTACGGCACACCCCTTGTACAGGAGCAGTTCAGCTCCTTCCGTTTGAGGTCAAACTATATAAGGGCTTAAACAAAGCTCTCCTTCACCAATAAAATGCCCTCTGGAACAAAGATAAAGCATGTTCCACTGCTGCTATTATGAATGCAGTCTGCTTTTGTAAAAGACTGAGATAAACTTCCAGGAGGAGTGTTATTTTCCTTACAGTAGGGCGTTGTGTTAAATTGTATCAGGAATTCTAGAAAAGGTGCTCAGTAAAGGTGAAAAGGCTGGGTAATTTAATACTGACACCCAGAGCATATCCAGTTAAGGTAAAACAGACCACAGACCTCCTGTAAGAGGATGGTCTCTTCTTCTGTGAAGTATCACAAATGCCCAAATTCCACACCAACTGTCCATTCTCAAGAACAAAACAAAACCACTATATACTTTTAAGACTTACATACATGTTGTACATGCTGGTGGTATACACTCAACCAACGAACACAAATAAAATGTTATATATATATATATATATAACTTCACCTATGCCATGATAATACAGCCACATTTCCATTCCATTAGTTACATTTCAAACATATTATACTGAATATTTTGTTTTTACACTATAACATACAGTATTTGGAAAATATTTTAAAAGTCTGTTTTACCAATGTATCTTTTAAAATTACATTTTGATTGACATAAAAATCGAAAGGGAATAATCATTGGCCACTCTTATCAAATATAAGACTGAACTATTTATTTTTTATTAAATTTTATTTATTTATTTTTATTAAACATTTTTTACCAAAGCATACATCATTTAGTCATTTACAGTATATGTGGAATGTATATTTAAACCAAAAAAATTGTTTAAACAATTGTGTTACTATGTTACACTTCAGAATTTTCCAACCAAAAATAAATGTTATGATTTCTTAGAACTGAGATGTATGCTTAGAATAGATAGAAGAAGCACAGGATTGTGGACATTTGGCCCATTTAAATATATTCTTAAAATGTATTGGGATGGAGAACTGTAGATAAAGAATGAGAAGAACATTGATTTAAGTTTTCCTTTTATTTTGGAAAGTTTGTGTTAGGATACTTTGAGTCAGAGAAGGAGAGGCAAACATCCAAAGTACCCGGGAAAGGGGTTGCTTCGCTGTTGCAATATTTGAAAACATTTTACTATAAACAACTGAATTTTTTTAACACCCTTAAGCTGATGTCACTTTTAGAATTAATTCATTATAATCATTTCTTATGAGTTCACTACCCACTGTCATTTCTAAAAATGTGTCATAATTAGAAAAGGAGGCCTTGATTAAATGTGTTACTCAAAATGAAACAAGAAGTACATTTCAATAAGACAAAAGAGACAGTATTTGAAATGGAAATCAGCATTAAATATAATGAATTCCATAACTTCTCCCTCAAGGGATTTGCCAATTATATACAGCAGCCTTTAAATTCCTTACCTTCAGGAAATCCTTCGCATTATGGAAGGTGGAATCTTCAGGATTTTTATTCTGATATGACAGTATAAACAGATCTAAGGGACAGGGAACAAGTTTAAGTTTATTTGTACACTCAAGTCTTTGCACAAGAGAGTTGTTGTTTTTTTAATGTATAACCTGTGTTCTTAAAGCATGTAATGTAATTCCATGTCCTTAATGTTTGAATGTTACAATGTTGTACATTTTTATTAAAATATTTGTTTTACCTGATTAGCTTGACCTTCTTGGTTTTATGTTTTAACAGTTATTGAAACTACCATGTCACAGACAGAGGCAGGCAGTGTAATGTCACATATAGCTAAAATGGCTACATACTTTTCTAAAACGCTTACAAGATTGAAAGTAGTTCATGTCATTGTCTTGTATGAAATTCCTGGCAAAATTATTAACAGATGCCTCTAGCTATTGTTTAGAGAACTGTGACGAGCCTTAATTTATGTACAAAAAGGAGAATGAAAAACATGAACAGTGAGGAATGAGCACGCTTTGACAATAGACTTTCAAATTGTAAAACTTTGTTTAAACAGTATTGGAGGGTGATGTAAGAATAAAACAACTTGTGACATGACATGAGAGGGTGTTACACATTTTAATCAATTTGCATAACCACCATTTCCCTCACCTGTTGGATCTTTGTGTCTTAATGAAAACTATACTTTTAGAAAAAATATAAAGCCTAAAATTGTTCAATTGCACAAACAAATACTATAATCATAATTAACATACAGCAACCATCTAAAATGTGAATCATAAAAGGAGCTTTAATATTCCCAATTCAAGCTAGTTACTGGACATTTTAGCTAGCTTTTAATGGTTGAGTGTACTGTCTGTGTATTTGTGTCTGTATTTTCTTCACAATCTTAGATCGGAATATAATAAGGTGAATATAATTACAGTACATCTTCAATTTTTGATTTCAATTATTTACATGTACTTGTATTTACCAGTTACATGTTCACTTCACCGTCTGTGATATACTGAAACATATTATTGTAGCCTATAGTTTGAGAAGGCTCTGCTACCAACGTAGGACCTTGTTCTTTCCTTGCATAGTTTTAAAATATATTATAAATTACTATTATGCTTCATAGTAGCCCAGTTGGGATCAAAACACTATGGTCCTGTAACACCAATCAAATTTAAAATCAATTTATGAAACAAAAGAAAATTGTTATGATAGTGTCATGTGCAAACAGCTTCACGTGCAGAGATGCGTTTACACAGGGGCGGGGCCGGCCTGAATTCACAGCCAATGAACAACACTGCCAGTGTACAGCGAGCTGTATAAGTTCAGAAGCCAAAGAAAACCTGATAATTTCTTCGGTCGAAAAAAAATTAAAAAGATAAGGTAAGTAATGCTCATATACAAATAGAAGGCTACTTTGTAAGTGTCATTTAGATATATCTTTAGGTGTACAGTTTCTTGCACAGTTGGTGTAAATGTTGTGTGTGATTGAATCGTTTTATAATTTTGAAATGTATTCCTAAATGTCTTGCTAATAATTTATCCGTTTATTTAACGTTAGTTTCATATTATGAAAAGGTGTATGAACGCTATTAATAGTTTCCTATAAATTTTTCCTTCTTTATTGTTCGTAGCTACAATTCAATTTTATTTTCCAAATGTAGCAAATGGCTTTTGTTGGACTTGGACTGGTTCGTTCCAGATTTTCGGGATCTGCTATATTTTTTACTTTAGGTATTTTTTATTTGGTTTTGATCGGATCAGTGTTGTGTTTCCCGGAAGCATCGGCTGTGTTGTCGCTTTTCTTTTCGATTTCCACCCATTTTCTACTATCCACGTTTCGTTTCCCAAGAGCGATTCTGCTTCTGGATCATGTGTTGAAACCAGTCTATGGTTGAAACCACCCATGCCTTTTCTTGAGATCAGGATAAGCAAAGCTATCCTCTCTTGAGGGAGAAGATTTACTCCAACTAGTAAAAGTAAACGTGCATAAAAATGAAAGTTCGATTTTTTTTTTTTTTTTTTTTCCTTCTATTCTCTGCCATACCTGAAGGAAGGGCTCTTGTTTTGTCGCTAGCTTGCTAGCTGCTTAGCTACAACACAATATCGTATTTTATGTACAATGTAGCTAACTTACATTAACGAAATGGCTGAAGTGCCATTTGGTTTACAGGCTATGTTCAAAATGTTAGCTGAAAATAGAATGGTGTTTGTTTAGTGATGTATTTTGAAGGAGAAAGTCTGTTTGGTGCACATTTATTTTCCTGTACCATTTTCCTGTAGGATGTGTTCCTGTTCCTGTTGTTATGCAGCTAGGCCTTAGCACTATGCTATTCATAGCCCTGTGACCACAGTCTATGCCTGTGACACGATTGAAACACGAAACTTCTCTCTCCCCAGTTGTGTGACCATGACGCTGTATTTGACGGTGTTTACATTGTACCTAAGTGCAGTGTTTGCTGCTCCAAGTTTGGACCCTCAACTGGATGATCATTGGCATTTGTGGAAAAACTGGCACAGTAAAAACTACCATGAGGTATGGCTTTCTAAGCTGTGTTGGGTTGGACAGTTACTGCAGTTGTATTGTAATGCAAACGACTGCTGCTCAATAAAAGTAGTTGTAGGAGGCCCCTCTTGAAATTGAGGTTTATGACACTGTAATGGGAACAATATTGTATTTGTGTTACACTGTGGTGACCGTGGCTATATGCCCTTAGCTTGACTCAAGTTTGGGAAATGTTAGCCGGCTTCTACTAGGTGACCACATGAAATATGAATGTCTGTTCAAATGTTTTGTAGAAAGAAGAAGGTTGGAGGCGAATGGTTTGGGAAAAGAACTTGAAAAAGATTGAATTGCACAACCTTGAACACTCCCTTGGCAAGCATTCGTTCCGTCTAGGAATGAACCATTTTGGTGACATGGTAGGTGACATCTGTGATTCACAGTAAATCTCTGGACGACCAGCTACAGTACACATGGATAGTGTTGTGAAGAATTACATAAAGCCGAGGCTATTGTTTCTACAGACGAATGAGGAGTTCAGGCAACTCATGAATGGCTACAAGCACAAGGCTGAGAGGAAGTACAAGGGATCTTTGTTCCTTGAGCCTAACTTCCTTGAAGCTCCAAAAGCAGTTGACTGGAGAGAGAATGGCTATGTAACTCCTGTGAAAGATCAGGTAGGAACCTGTAACCTGCATAGCCTGTCCAGAAAAAAAATATATTTTCAATGCTCCTTTTCCCTGTTAAAGGCACATAATATTTGCTCCATGCCTTTCGGGTAGTGGAGTACATCACTCCTAATAGAATAGGCTACATGGGAAACTGCATTATGCCACTTTTTATGATGCCAGTTAAAGGCCATCAGCTGTACCCTTTCTCCCCCCATGCCGTTGTTCAGGGTCAGTGCGGTTCTTGCTGGGCCTTCAGCTCCACCGGCGCAATGGAGGGCCAGCAGTTCAGGAAGTCGGGCAAGCTGGTGTCCCTTAGTGAACAGAATCTGGTGGACTGCTCTCGACCTGAGGGGAACCAGGGCTGTAATGGCGGGCTCATGGACCAGGCTTTCCAGTACATTCAGGACAACAATGGCCTAGACTCAGAAGAATCTTACCCATACCTGGGAACTGTAAGCTTGCACTGTCATTTAAAGAACACTGATGTACCCATTTTAAACTGTAAAATGAAGGGGGGGGGGGTGGTGGTATTGTAACTAGGCAATGGTTTATTATTGTTGTAATTTCTTAGGATGACGCGCCCTGCCACTATGACCCTCTGTACAACTCTGCCAATGACACTGGCTTTGTGGATATCCCCAGTGGGAAAGAACATGCCCTCATGAAGGCTTTGGCTTCAGTTGGTCCTGTGTCTGTTGCCATTGATGCCAGTCACGAGTCATTTCAGTTCTACCAATCTGGTGAGTATTGTAGTACCGTGTAGACTTATTGATCCTTACGGACGTTTTCTTTTTGTTTTTTTAATGATTAGAAATAATGTTCTGCCAAATTGGAATTTTAAGTTGTGCCTCTTGAGTCACAGCTGTAAGAGGAAGTAATGCAGTCAGTAACTCAAGGAACCCTGGCTGACCCGTTTGAATTGAGGCCATTAGTGGCCCACCATTTTAGACTCTCAGTCATGGTCTGTTAATGACATGGCCCAGGCTTTAGCTTTCAACTGCAGAATTCCGCCTGTATTTGTGGTAAGTCCCTTATGCCAACCGAGGCACTCAGCCAAGGCAGTGTTCTTATGCGTAAATTGGTTCGGATGTCCAAAATTGTGAGCAAATTTGGGAATGTCTTCATGTGTTAAACCTTCAAAAATACAAGTAACACAACCTCTTTTCTGCTGTCCACCTTCTAGGAATCTACTATGACAAAGACTGCAGCAGTGAGGAGCTGGATCACGGCGTCCTTGTTGTGGGTTATGGCTTCAAGGGCCAGGATGTAGATGGCAAGAAGTACTGGATTGTCAAGAACAGGCGAGTCAAACTAGCAGAAATTGAGATTCAAATTAAAGGGAGTAAAATTTTAAAAGCGTGGCTTTTGGTCTCACTGTTGTGCTTTTATGTGGTGGTTTTTTTAGACCTTTCCACCCATGTTTGTAGATACAGTGCTTTCAATGGTTGTTTGTTCTTTCTTTTTAGCTGGAGTGAGAAGTGGGGTGACAAAGGATACATCTACATGGCCAAAGACAGGAAGAATAACTGTGGAATTGCCACAGCGGCAAGTTACCCTCTGGTGTAAATGTAAAGATCAATCCGGTTTTAGGATATTGGTGTGGTTTGACAGGGCCATACCAACATGCTTGCCTTAAAGAGGCCTGGGTACAAATGGAACCATATAATCATTTATGTGGCTTAATGACACACTGTAATGGGGAATGTATGAAAGACTGCTTTGTTTTTAGTGTGATTTTATTTTGATTGTTTTAGACATACTGTGTTGGAGGCTGTGTAAATATGCATGGGTTGTAGTAAATACTGCTGCTGCTGTAAGTCTTTAAATGTGAATGGCCGTTTTAATGCAATGTACAAAACATTTTATATACACTTACCAATGGAAGCTTTTTTAAATGGATTTGTTTTATGTCGCCGCACCCTTAAAATGGCAGAGGTTGTCCTTTTGCATTCCATTTTCAAATCACAGTACATTTTAATGGTTTGGGCATTATATGTTCATAAGAATGTCCCTTGTGTGAATTTCCACAATTGTTTTAATTCACTGTACTCGCACATCAAAAGGCCATTTAAAATGTCAGGAAGAATCGGATGCCTGTATGCCTGGTTTTTACTATGAAGTATGAACTGTAAAGGACCTGCATGTGTTGAAGCCTGATCTTGTAAGTTTACGGGAATTATCTGTGATTTCTCGAGCCCCTTTAATGCAGACACATTAATGTGGCATAGGAAAATTGTATTGCAAGTGAGCTGTGATGCAGCCAGTTGGCATTTCCTGTTTGAATGTAGTGAGCTGTAACTATTCTCGGTTTCCCAGGAAATGTGAGTTGTGCTAATAAAAACAAGATGTACGAATCTGTTAATATGGCAGCAGTTTTGTTGTTCTTGTGTGTCCATTTCTGTGTTTAGTTTTTTGTTGATAAAATTTATTTTAGGCAAGAAAGCCAAATTATGGTAAGGGAAAAATTATTTGCAACTGGTGAGCTACCGTGCTGAATAGAAATTCCTATGTTATTAGTCCTTTGTTATGAAATGCAGAAATCTGGGGGTTTTATATATTTTTTACACTGGTGTTCAACTGAACATTAAGCTACCCACAGCCAGCCGTGCAATTTAAGTTTTTTTTTTTTTTAAATTTATTTTATTATGATAAACAGATTAGAATGTATAAAAATGGAGCCAATTGTTATGTTTACACTTGTTACAGCCAAAGGATGATCTCTCTTTTAATAGGTCTAGCCACAACTGTGCTATGAAACTGAAGGCTTTTGTGAGCTTGGAAGTTTTTTATTTTTTATTTCAGATTTTTTCTCCCAATTTGGTAGCCAATTGTACCCTATGTAATTAAATTCCCCGTGTCGCAACCGCTTGAGAATTTGCCGCTACAACCCCGTCAGCCGGTAGAAGGAAAGAGGCCACCACGCCCTCTTCAGGGCGCGACTCCTCAAGCTCCTGACCGTGATTCCAGCTCGCCCAAGGCCGCTTGTATGCGACAATTCTCCCTGGTTCTGGTCACAGCCAAACTCTCCGAGCCACCAGTCTGTCTCTCGCATGACCTTTTCAGAGTTCCGGGCTGCATTCGGATTCAATTTAACACATTCCCTTCCCTTGCTCTCTTCCCTCAAGTGAGCCATTTGTGACGTGCAACAAGTGAACTTAACAGGTGCTCTGCAAGGGAAGATAGATGAGAAACAAACCAAAAGGGAACTGAACTGCCCTCACAACTGATACAGGAAGTGCTATGCCAGAGAGTTGAAACATGACCGCCCACTTTATCCATGGGGAGCATTGCATTGTGGGATTCCCTTCTTGCTGGAAGCTTGCATTTTATACCCTTGGGGATTTTTAGCTTTTTGGGGAAGGGAACGACAGGAAGGGACGCATAAAATTCAGATCTGAATGCAGCCCCGGACTCGCTGCTGGCGGAACAGATAAAGGTTTGTGCTGATTATCAATTTTCTCACAGCTGCGGCTGCAGGCCAGCTTAACCACTCCCCCCTGCCCTCCCACTCCCAGCCGGCGCCGTAACCACACCCCTCCTCCACAGTGATGGAGGTCAGTGCTGAAAATCTGTATAGACGATTGTACAAGGTCACCAAAGCATCTGCTGTACTGTTAATGTGTCCGTAAACGGTAATGTATTGTCCTGTGATTTCATTGAACCCGTCTAATCTTTATTGGCCTTGGGACCTTCTAAGACACTGATATTTCTTGCACCTCAGCTGCATTACAAGAAATGCATTTATTTATTTGCTTGCTAGTACTCCTCCATACCGGTTTGGTTTCAGTCAGTACATGTGTGGAGATGTGAGCAAAGCTATTTTTAAACTCGTCTTCAAGCTGACATGAAGAGAAGCCAGAACGGGTCGAGGAGAGCATTCCGAAAACAGTGGAGGGTGTTGGGTTTGGGGAGGGGGCTGTGCTCACAGTGGCCCTCGTATCTGTGCCAGCAGCTATAATGCTGACACAGCACCACAACAATGGGTCTGCTCAGCCAGACCTGCCAGAGCCATGTCTCCAGATAAAGCAAGAAAAAAACTCACTGCCCTACTTAGAAATCACACCCACTCACATGTAGAGGTTGATTTCTCAAGAGTGCGTGAGCTGTCCTCATGTTACAAACGCATAGGCTGATCATGTGGGCAAAAATGTGGTTTTCAGTTTGAAGTTAGTGTATTTTCAAGATGAGTGCCCTTTTACTTTTGTTCTTACAAATAATAAAAACAAAACAAAAAATCTGAGAAAAGTAAATTGTTCTGTGTACAGTTCTGTGCTCAAAGAATCTCGCATCACATTTTACTTCCTTTGGTACATTGCCATTAAGGTCAGTGTGTATACATAATATTCAGTTATAAATAATATGGTGAAGGATTAGTTCTCACAATGATTTTTTCTTTTTTAATCTTTCATGTGCACAATTGAGATAAGATATAAAAATGATAAATGATGTGTATATGTATTGACTCTTTCTGTGTAGAGAGCAGCTTTCAGAAATGGTATGTGACATAAATTTGCCATAATTTTTTTTCAATTTCTATATTTTTCAGAGTGGTCTCCTTTTAAAATATAGAAATGTGTACAAATATTGAAAATACTGTTCCTGGATGTCTCTCAAGCTGATATCACATTGGTAAAACATTTGTTTTGAGAAAACATCCCAAAGGTACATTAATATCTACATTTCTGGTAGCTCCTAATGGGAATAACACAAATTTGTTTTATAAACCTCAATTGCTTTTGCTCATCTATAATTGGCACAACATACAATACATCCTGTGATATTCTGCCATGTCTTGCACTGTGGTGTATGCATAAATACCAGACTGCTGTCAGTTCAATAAGATATTACATATAAATAAGGTCAATGCAAAAGGAGATGCATTGAGGGAATAATGACAAAAGTATAGCGCTGGTGTATCATTAATAAAAGGGCCGCATATTACTTTTTGGTCTGTGTTTACTGATTGGTAACTTTGAACTGGTTGATGTCTCGTATTTTAATAAAAGGAAAAGTATTGCTTCGAGCACAATGGGTCCATTGATATGCAAGTGAAAAGAAAAGAACGTAAAACAAATAAACGAAACAGCAAATGAGCTATTCATCTTTAATATGGAAGCGCACATAATAGTCATACCGGGCTCTGAAAGTCACCTTACATATGCAGACACCAGCAAAGTTCTGGAAAGCCGTGCATAGATGTTATTCATGGTAGTCAGTGTGTTGCGTCTGAAAGGCATCACTCATAAACTGAATTTGTTATTAGTCGCTCCACTGTTTCAGAAATCAGGAGTCATAAACCCTTATCCAAGAGAGAGCCATGTGGAGATACTGGTTCTAGTGTTCAATCCAACGGGGGGATTGGTTGCTTTATCTGGAACTACTGGAAAAACTGGAAAAACTATCCCAATTGCACTGATAACTGAAAAGCAATTATCTCAATCTGTCATCATATAACCAGAAGCAGCTAAACCCTGTCATTCACTATCCTTTTTTATCTGAGAGCGTAAGGTGTTAAGGGCCTGATTTACTAAGACTTTTTGCATGTGCAAAAACCTTTTAGCACATGCAAAACCAATAACATCACCAAATGATAGGTCATGGTATTTGTTTTTCACCAATCATTGGTTGTGTCGTTAGTTTTGTGTGTGCTAAAAGGTTTTGCACACACTGAAGGTCTTAGTAAATCAGGCCCTAAGTGGAACATGATAGTTGCTATCAGCCCAAAACCAAGGGAATAGAATGTATTATATTGGGAGAGCAAATCCTGCATTTATTGAAGTAATTGTCTCCAGTTCTGTACATTTGTTTCAGTCCATTCTACATGATTGTTTTATTGCCTTTGTTTTTTTATTAGTAATTTTTATTACCATCACAATATCATTGTCAATTAAAGAACAAAAGTAGAATATTACATGAATAATTATGAAATAATGATGAAACAAAATATAGAACACCCCTACCAATTCCAGCCACCCCACCCAAAAACTCTCACCAAAAATAAATAAATGAATAAATCACCTCATCTCGATCTCGTTTACACAATACACAAGGACAGTTAGGTACGAGACTTTCAAATAACATCACAGCAAATAATCACCTTTTTTATGTGACACTACAATATGAATAAATAGGCACAATTGTACTCCTGTAAGAGTATATAATTTCCAAATCAATGAGATTCATTATTAATGTGAATTCCTGGATTAGAATGGCAGTCTTGCTCTGTGGCGTAGCCTCTAAGAGCACTGTCCACATGCACATTCCGAGCTGCGACGTCGGCGGTTTGAATCAAAGCCACACGACCTTTGTTGGTATGTCTTTCCCTCTCTCGTTCCCATTCTTCCTGTCTCTCTATACTATGCTGTTCAATAAAGCTGAAAATACCTAAAATATAACTTTAAAAAAGGGAAAAAAGGCATTCTTGTGTACATGTAACAATTGCAATGCAATGGATATGACCACAGAATATACAGTGAGCACCCTTATTCATTGGACAGTGACACATTTTTTGTTATGTTGGTTCTGTACTCTAGCACTTTGAGATTAAATGATACAATGACAATGAGGTTGAAGTGCAGACTGTCAGCTTTATAATATTGGACAGTTTAACATAATGTAGAATAAAGTAATAATTTTTTATATTTGGTTGCATACTTTGCATGCCATGGCGTCCTGATGTCTGTGACCCAACAACGTCTAAAGACACTTGATATCTTATTTTCTGGTACTCTTACAAGCGAAAGTATAATTTCTCTGCATTTAAATGGATCTCTATGGGAATTGGGGGGTGGGACTAGATTTAGCTGTAAATTATGCTGGAACAGTATGGAATACATGGTTGGCGAAATGGCTGTAAGTCATCAAGTCATCAAACGAGCCTCAAACCATCACTCTGCTGCTAGATATGCAGTAGATATGGATGGATCACTTTAAGGGTTGTTTCTCCTGACAAATTTTCCTATTGAACTCTATGGAAAAATAAGTCAGGAGAAAAAACCCTTCAAGTTATCCATACATACCTACTGCATATCTGGCAGCAGAGTGATGGTTTAAGGCTTGTTTGATACGTCAGACCCTTGATGACCTAGAGCCATTTAGCCAACCATGGGTTCCATACTGTTCCAGTGTAATTTACAGCTAAATCTAGTCCCACCCCCCAATTCCCATAGAGATCCATTCAAATGCCCACCCCCGTGATTTCTAGACCAACCAGACCAGATTCTATATCGGAGGCTTTTTTTGTGCAGTGGGATGCAAGCTACCTTGCTACTCGTCATTTCCTACACAAAGGTGATAGACTATAGGCAGATCCTTTTGTAAGTATATTTATTTACCGTTTGTGAAATGAAAACAAAAATACTGAGGTTGTTCTGTAATGCTAATTTTATGCTTTTGTGGTCATTTTGCCATAAATATAGTCTCCTAAAAAGAAACACCTGATAGTGCCATATAGGCTTACATACAGTCAAGCCGGAAAGTCTGCACACCCCTTTCACCTTCTCCACGTTTTATTACGTTACAGACTTATACTACAATAGATTGAGTTCATTTTTTGCCTCAAACATCTACACACAATAGCCAATAATGACGAAGTGAAAACAGGTTTTTAGAAAATATTATTTTACTGACAAAAATAGGTTATTTAGGGGTTACATATCTGTACACACCCTTAGCCTAATACTTGGTTGCTGCACCTTTGGCAGTGATTACAGCTTCAAGGCGTCTTGGGAAAGAAGCTACGAGCTTGGCACACTTGTTTCTGGACATTTTTGCCCATTCCTCTTGGCATATCCTTGCAAGCTCCGTCAGGTTGGATGGGGAGCGTCGGTACACAGCCATTTTCAGCTCTTTCCACAGATGTTCAATTGGATTCAGGTCTGGGCTCTGGCTGGGCCACTCAAGGACATGCACAGACTTTCTCCGAAGCCACTCCTTTGTTCTCTTGGCTGTGTGCTTCGGGTCGTTGTCATGTTGGAAGGTAAACCTTCGCCCCAGTCTGAGGTCCAGAGCGCTCTGGAGCAGGTTTTCTTCAAGAATCTCGGTGTACTTAGCTGCATTCATCTTTCCCTCTATCAGGACTAGTCGCCCCGTTCCCGCTGCTGAAAAACATCCCCACATCATGATGTTGCCACCGCCATGCTTCACTGTAGGGATGGTATTAGCCAGGTGATGAGCGGTGCCTGGTATTCAGGCCAAAAAGTTAAATTTTGGTTTCATCAGACCAGAGAATCTTGATTCTCATGGTTTGAGAGTCCTCTAGGTGCCTTTTGGCAAACTCCAAGCGGGCTGTGATGTGCCTTTTACTAAGGAGGGGCTTCCGTCTGGCCACTCTACCATAAAGGCCTGATTGGTGGAGTGCTGCCTGGATGGTTGATCTTCTGAAAGGTTTTCCCATCTCCACAAGGATACGCTGGAGCTCTGTCAGAGTGACCCTCGGGTTCCTGCTCACCTCCCTGGCCAAGGCCCGTCTTCCCCGATTGCTCAGTTTGGCCGAGCGGCCAGGTCTAGGAAGATTATTGGTGGTTCCAAACTTCTTCCATTTACGAATGATGGTGGCCACTGTGCTCTTTGGGACCCGTAAAGCTGCAGAGATTTTTCCGCACCCTTCTCCAGATCTATGCCTTGACACAATCCTGTTTCTGAGGTCTGCAGATAATTCCTTTGACCCCATGGCTTGGAGTTTGCTCTGACATGCACTGTCAACTGTGGGACCTTATATAGGCAGGTGTTGGCAATCCCCAATCATGTCCAATCAATTGAATTTATCACAGGTGGACTCCAATTAAGTTGTAGAAACATCTCAAGCAGTATCAGTGGAAACAAAATGCACCTCAGCTCACTTTTGGGTGTCATATCAAAGGGTGTGCACACTTGTGTACATATGATATTTTACATTTTGATTTTTAATAAATTAGCACAAATGTCTAAAAACCTGTTTTCACTTTGTCATTATCGGCTATTTTGTGTAGAATTTTGAGACAAAACATGAACTCAATCTATTGTAGAATATGTCTGTAACGTAATAAAACGTGGAGAAGGTGAAAGGAGTGTGCAGACTTTCCGGCTTGACTGTATATGTAATAGTAACTATCTGAGGGTACCAAAAAATGGGGAAAATAGGCTTAGACCCCAGAGTGTTAATACACAGTTTTGGGTTATTCCATATTACTGATTTGGTGTTCATATATGGGTCAAATCTAAACCACTTAGCAATTTTCTTCCAAACCAATTGACAACATGAAATTCTAGTGTGATCACAGCCTTCTGCTTTACATATTGTTGACAAAAAAACTCAAATAGATTGATTTGATTCAATGAAACACTGCAACTGTTCATGCATCATAAACCGTGTAATGTGTAATTTTGAGAATTTGACTGACTTTAACTTATATAATGTATATCATCAAAAAGATTGAAACAGGGAAAGATGTACTCATGATAAGCCATGGTGAAGTCACTTCTGAGCAGTTACATAATGTGGGAAATTATGCAGCTCTCGCATAGTCTACTAGTCAATAATGTATAAGAAGGTCTGAAACAGGACAACACTATAGACCACATATATCCACATGATCTGCAAAATTGTTACACGTTGCAGTTTTCATATCCTGTGTGTCATGAACATATACAACACATATGAAAGTAAATTGGGTTCACCAGAAAAGTGGAGGGAAGATACTACATTTACAACACTGTTTAATCATTCAAAATGTCAAATGCATGTGCAGAGCATTTCAGCAAGGAACACCATTCTTTTTTTTAAACTATCAAACTGTTACTCATGCTGATCCAAAATTTTATTTTCCTTTTGACCTAAAGCCTAACAACAGAAAGTATGACTCACTAAATGTGTCTGAACAGGTGGCTAACAAGGGGAACATGATGTGATATTTGCTGAATGTATGCATTCTATGCTGGTAGACATGGGTTTCTAGCTCAGCTTTTCTCACTCATTGCTTACTCTGTAAAAATCTAACCAAGCAAGCCCAGCAGCATAGCTTCGGTGATGTCACCATCCGCGTGGGTCAGGGGATGCAGTATGGAACAAAGACATATGCAGCGTCTATCCTCAAGTATCAGACTCTGAAATCTGCCATGTGTTTGGTCATTCTGTAAGCAAGTTCCAGTTTTGTCTGGTAATCAGCTGTACCATGTGATTTCCTTTTACTTTATTTAGCCCATCTATAAATGGTGAAACTCTTTTGATAATTATATTGTGTTTGTACTGTGTATGGCTGTAACAATAAATAATATATGAATAAATTGCTGCGAAACATGCGAAACAACATGCGAAAGTTGTTTCTGTGTTTGTGCAGAGCCACAGTTTAGTATATATTTTGTTGCATTTGTAAGTATTGTGTTGCATTTGCAAGTATTTATTGTGTTGCATTTCAAGTGCTGAATTAGCCTACTTAAGGATGTTAATACTGCATCCCGCCCTCTCCCTTAGAAAATAAATACATTCACACACAGCGTAAAAGATAATAACATGCTGCCAGAGTGTTAAATGGATTATTTGTGTTAGGATGAATCAAGTCAGGTTTGCTGGTTAGGTTAGGTTACTACTTTGGCAATTAGACTAGTATTAATTAGTGTTCTACTCATGCAGTGATTGTCCAGACTACACCACACCATGTAAACTCCTTTGAACGAATTTACCATGCATTTTACTCCAATATGTAGAATATTCTACACAATTTTAAACTCCTGTTATAGCAGGTGATGTGTGCTATATGAATTGCAATGTAATTTCTTCTTAACCCTCGTATTGCTGTAAAAGTAGTGTGTCTTGAATAAAGACCTTAGTGAAGATGACAAGAATCAATATCCAATGAAATTGAGCTTTCTCTTACACAGCTGGCAAAATAATATTTTTTGTATTAAAGATAGCAAACAGTTCTACTGCTGAAAATCTAGAACTTTACTTTTTTCACAAACATTTAAATGTCAGAACATATTCACATTATTTACCCTTCGTAGAGAGACGCCTAGTGTTTATCAACAGAACCATTTCCAGATTGACAGCAACATTTCCAGTTTTGCAGTACAAAGGCTTGCTGTCGCTCAAGCAGTGTTTGTGCTTCACCTAGTGGTGGTCTCGTAGAGCTATAAATTAGGATATCCACCTGTATCAAATTTGTTTTTTCGTAGGATACACCAACTTGAAAAGTAGGCTATTATATTAAACTTGCTCTTAAACCGTATGTTTACAATGCAGGGCAGATATTGCGAACTGTACGTTTAAAAAAAAAGTTAGGAGACACAGCGCATAGCCTACGTAAACATTAGGTGCAATGACTAAATAAATTTTATATTTTGAATTGAAAATAAACACAATACCTTGTGCATTTTGAGAACAGCATTATAACAATTATGGCAGTAAAAACAGCATGCAATGTTTCCTGCAATAGCCTATCCATCTGCCAATTCAAAAAAGCAGCAGTATGTTACACAACGATGACAATTTGCATAAAATAGGCTAATCAGCAATATACAGCAAGTAGGCTAAAGTGAATTCGCGAGTGTAAATGTAGGCTAGAGGTTTTATTGTAGCTTAGAGCAATTCTTCATACAGACGTGCGTTAAAAGCAAAAGCCCAGACGAGGCGTGGAAATTGCACTTCATGTTAAAATACAGTGGAACTTTACGACAACTGAAAAACAGGCAAATTAAGTTACCTCTAAAAATCAATGCAAATTTAGCTACGTTGTCTTCAATTATGGCTAATACGCAATCATTACCGCTGCTTTAGAAAAATTACTTTAACAACGTAGCCTAGCTACATATTGGCAGAGAGCATCATGTAATAGGCTAGCCTATGTTTCATGCAATAACCATCTGCCAATTTAAAAATCAGTATAAATTAGAGCAATGTAAATTGCATAAAATAATTAGCTAAGCAATACACAACAAGTAATGTGAACGTGCAAGATAAAATGTAATGTTTCTTTTGTAGGGCAATTATTCAGGCTACAAATGTGCAGTTGCATTGCATTAAAGGCAGAAGCCCACACGAGCCGTGCAAATTGCATTCCATGTTAAAATACAGTGGAACTTTACGACAGCAAACTGACTAAACGCACTTATTTGCCCAAATATAGGCTGGCTAGCTACCTCTAAAAATTAACGCAGAATTCGTAGTTACGTTGCCTTAAATTACGCAAACATTACCACTGCGTTAGAAAAATGACTTTAACAACGTATGTACATCGTACTCACAGCTGATTCGCCATGACGTGCCATGTGATACCTTTTCCCCCGTAAAAGTCGAATGCGTTGAGTTTCGGGAGAAAAAAAAAAACGCCCAATCCTGTACGGCAGTGTCGTAACCGCCCAAAACATCCGACGTAAACGCCTCGTGAGAACGTGTGCATCCACCGATGACGAACAACACAGAACCTTTCTCAAATTTGTGATATGCTTCAGTGTTTTAGACCAAGAACATGCCTTTAGAGGCCGGTTTCTGGATTCGGTTGTAAAACCTTCGGTGGAAAATGGCGGCTTTCATCGTAAGTATGTGACTTGGTGCGTTAAGAACAGCATAGAGAGCTGTATAAAGTATTGGCTCTCTAATATTGCCCGTGGACAAGCAAGGCCTCTTTGTTTTTACGTTTAGCTTGCTACAATTCAAAAAGCAGTGACGTTAAAAGCAGGGTAAAATGTCTTGTTTAGGAACTTGGTATCCCTGCATACCAACAGTAGCAAACTGCATCTATTATACTGCGCAATACACGTAATTATTAAAAATGATATATTAACGGACTGTTGAAACTTCGACCCTTAATGTAGAGCGCAGCATTAGCCTACGTCAAAACAGTTCTAGTTCCAGGAGCGCTTGCAATGCGCGCACTCACCAGTAGGGGATAACGTTAGTTGGGAACGAATTTACAGATTTTAAAAGTTATTTGATTAAGCTGACAGGACAGTCTCAGAATGTACAGAACAATTTTCCCAAATAAATAAACATTTTTTTCCCCTATTAATGTAAACAAACATTTCAGTGGCCCGAGCCTAAATTTTGAAGGCAAAAATACATGAATATGCGACACCAAACGAGGGTCAAATTACCCATGGAAAACGGTTGCATTTACATTTAATATTATGCATTTCTCCTTCAGTATTATGGTAATGGTTTAGTAGTTGGTGTGTCTTCATTTCAATTAAGTGTTCTCCTTGTTTTCGCGTGGGTTTCCTCCGGGTACTCTGATTTCCTCCCACACCAAAGACATGCATGTCAGGCTAGATATACTCCTGCTATTGCCCTTGACCAATGCACTGGTCTCAGAACTGAAGTCCCCGGGAGCCGCACTGTGACTGCTCACTGCTCTTAAGTTGTTACGATAGGTCAAATGTGCAGGACCCCACGGGGTCAATAAAGTATAACTTAACTTAATGTCATGTAGCTACGCATTTTTATGCAATGTTCGCTACTTATTCAGAATTTGCGAAGCTTGGTTCACGTTACTGCTGCTATTTTTGGTTTTGCTTTGAGTGATTAAATCACGTGGCCACGCAGAAATGAGCTTGTCATAGTTTGTGTTTGTGGACAGTAGTGCCCACAGGGTTGCATCAGGCAAAGTGTCTGCATTTTCTCCACGCCAGTGCTTAAGTAGGAAGTATTTAATTTGCTTACAGATACCTGTTTTCAATTATATCCATCTATTTTTTTCATAAATAACCTGGCACCTTCATTTGTAAGAGTGAATAGAAATTATTCACTTATTTAAACCAGAAGGTTGTTTGTCTCGTGGCTCTTTTCCTTCCTTGCATACATAAAACACAACCATTTGCCCTAGGGGTGCAGGATATGGGAATTCTGGGGCAGGTATTAATAACCAATATTTGACTAGCTGTATTGGCTGATCCTGTTACGTTACATTGTAGCAAAGATGAAAACTGCAACCGCATTTCCACATCTACTGAATTAGTCGATGAGCACAAATGTATTAGTTTACATACCCCTTTCCCCCTGTGTTTTATTTTTGTGATGTGGGACCTGCGTTGAAGGTATTTTAACTCTGGTTCTCGACACCCCTCTGAGAGGATAGTTGTGTTCATTTTAATATCTTTCCACTTCTCTGCCCTCAAGCTACTGCATGGGTATATAACTAATAATTAATTAAATGACTGGATATGAGAGGCGCACGGTGGACACGACGGGAAGCAATTTACAATTGCAAATGTAACCAATTGCCCTTGCTTCCTGCTGTGTCCACTGTGCGCCTCTCTTGTAACCCAAAGGCTGCAGGTTCGATTCCCACGTAGGACCCTGTCGTCGTACCCTTGAGCAAGGCACGTAACCTGAATTGCTTCAGTATTTATCCAGCTGTAAAAATGGATGCTATGTACAAATGCTGAAAGTTGTGCAAGTCGCTCTGGATATAGAGCGTCCGCTAAATGCCTGTAATGTGATCTATATTGAGTCGTTCTTTATTATCCAATCGGCTATACCCCAATGAATTCCGTTTCATGAATTCCCTGTCCATTTTGCTCATTATCCTGTCGTTATCATTGTCCTGTCAGTCTTCTCCATCTCATCATGCTGGATTTATTTTTGTGTCTTCAGCAGCATGAATGATATCTTTTACTTTCTTAAATGTGCTTGGAAGGTTTTTGTCGAATTTTACTTGCCTTCAATTTACTTACTAGTAAATTGTTTCCCCTTGAGGGTTGACCGTACTTTAACAAAGAAGGAAAAATACGAACAAGATTTGTATTGTCGGTTAACCGTGAATAAGGTTGTGATGTCGTGTTAAAGGATTCTGGGACTCTGCCGCTTCAGGCTCATCCGTCGGTGAGGATTAAAGGTACAGAGCACAACTACAACCCGGTCCTCTGCCAAGACGAGGCGTGCTCGTCCCGGGCCAAGGAGAGCCACATGCACTGCCCCTTCTGCGGCATCGCCGAGGCCTACCAGGACCCGGTCATCCTGCGGGCGCACTACCGGGTCAAGCACGTCGACAAGGGCATCGATTTCGCCGGTGAGTCGTGCCTCCGTCCCCTGACTGACCACGCGGCGACAGCGGGGTTCTGTCGTTGGTGTAGGAGTAGGCCGTAAACTGGGTTGATCTGTTTCTAAGAGGGCATTGATTGATTTCACATGTACAGTGCTCTAAAAAAGTATTCATACCCTTTATAAAGATGAACACTTCCAGGTTATAATACAATTATTATTATTATTATTGTATTTGTACAATTGTATGTTTTTCCTCATTTTTGAGCGTACAGTGTAGTTCATTTCCTGTATCTGTTTTATACAGCTCAATTACGTGTGTGGATAATTTTGGGGGGCATAGTTTTTACATTCATCTTTAGGTCTATTCTTCATATTTTATTGTGGCCATTTAAGATATCAGTTTTTGAGTATAGGTTTATAAAGATTGGCCTATAAGGATCGTTTTATCATGATAAACTGGTTACTAAAGCCTTTTCTTACATTCTAATATGGATTTCTGAAATATAAGCACAGACCTTGGTCTAATATTGCCACGGTCGTCTCTTTCTACCACACCAGGCTTGAAGGTACTGCGATGCTGCAACCACTGTGAGATCGTAGGCACCATCAAAGGGGAGAAGAAATTCAAAGGAGCCCACTGGCACTGCTACCGCTGCCGAAACGGCTTCAACCGCCGCGACGAGGCCATCAAACACTACAGAACCCACTTCCGTAACCCGCACACTACTTTCCAGATCCAGATCACCCAGGTTTGTCCACAGGACTAATGTAACAATAGGGTGGGGTGCAGTGTGTTTGAATTTCATTCCACTAGCCGGTTACTTGCTCTCATGCGGAGTAGTTCAGCATAAGTGATAGTGGGCTTTGTCTCTAGCTTGGCCATTTAACCAAACTATTACTCTTTTGCATTAGACGCGTAAGAATTTAAAAGTCATATCATAGTGGTTCGACTGAATGCCACTTGGACTGACCACCCCAAGCTTTGTAGCAAACGTAAAGCTGTGTCGGGAACAATCTTGCACATTTCAGTGAATTAATTGAGCAGGTGGGCTTATGCATTGCAATTCACAAATGTGCGCACGTTGAGCCTCACGAACTCGGATCGAATGGACTGGCAGGTAGCGCCGATTGCATCGCCCGGGGAATGGGAGGGTTCGGTCGGAGAGGGTTCCACGTGCGTCGATATCTAGCGACCCCTGCTGGTCGATCGGGCGCCCGTAGATTACAGTCAAAGCCACATATGAAAGGTCTTCCTCCAACTCCGCTCTATGCGAGCTCAGCTGTGGTCTGCGGTGTGTAAAGAAGCAGCCGGCGACACCGAGTGTTTCGGAGGAGGACCGTGGACGTCTACGCTCCTGAATCGGCAGTGGGGTTCACGCACGTACGCGGCTGCGGTTGCAGACGATTGGCCATTCCAAATTGGGGTGGGAATTAGACATGCTCAGCCCTGTGTCGGGCGCCAAATTAATGTAAAAAAACAAAAACGAGCAAAAAAATGCACACGACGAACTGCAAAAATATAGTACAGAAATAATCTGCAACCCAGCCGAAACAAATCATCAATGTATAAGCAGTGCGATAATTATTATCTTCAGTTATTAAGTGCCATGATGAAGAGGACGTTAAAATGAGGCAATGGTGGAAGTTCTATTACAGCAAATACAAGACTCTCCAGTGATCAAAGCAGAATGCTTTTCCTCAAGCGAGGGAGTTGGTTGAAAATGCAAGGGTAGCGTAATAGTTTGTGACCATTTGAATGCGGCGCATTTTTATTAAACGTGTTGCTTTTGCTGTTGCTAACTTCATCGTGCATTTATGGTCTCAGGAGGTGAACAGCCGTCAGTACTACGAGCAGAGTGCAGAGGCGCACCCAAAGGCCTACAGTGGCCTTGCCATCGGCGCTGGCTCAAACGGGGACTACAGCGCCGTCGGGCCTATGCTGACTCAGACCATCATCGCCACGTCAACCGATGGCCTCCTTACCGAGGGACCCAAGGTATACTGGACCTCTGTTGAACCAAACATTTTTTATTTTTTTGCACCATTGGGAAAATTTATTATTATTATTTTTTTTCATAATCACCATACAGTGTTGGCATTTTAGGGACATTTTCAAATGCCTGACTCTGAGGTGGTGATTGGAGGCAGTGATTTACAGTTTATTTGATTGAAGGACGGCAATGTGAACAATGGAATCGCAGTGGGAGCCGAGGAGACGGTGGGGCTTACCCAGCAGGCTACGGGCCAGCAGACGCTCGTTCTCATGGATCCCGACGGGGAGACCGGTAACCTGATATACGACACAGCGGCCGGTATTATCACCGAGCAGGTACACTTATATAATGCGCGTGAACTTCAAATGGCGGGAATTGTGAACGTGTATGGCACACGTCCTTATTTAGCACTGTGGTTGGAGTATATGGCACATCGGGACAACACGAGTGGTCAATTGTATGTAAAGATTCAGGATTTGCCTGACCAAGACTAGTAGCTGAGCTGATATGTATCCTTTGTTGTATTGCAAAGACCCATGTTGGTCGTAAATACACTTTAAATAATTTTTTACTTAGACTTTACATTGCAGTGTGCTGTAGGTAGCTTGCTGCATGATTCTAGGCTGGCCTGTGATGTATGTTGCAGAGTGGAGAAAGCCTGGACCAGGGCCTGCTGCTGGAGAAACAGCTCCTCCAACTCCACCAGCAGAACCAGGTCCTTCTGGCAGAGAAGGATGCCACGGAGAAGAAGCTCCGGGCCGAGATCCAGCGCCTTAAAGACCATGTAGGCAGCAGGGTTTGAATGACTGGGGCCTGTTCGTTTAAGTTCGGTATGGGCATTCGTGTTTTCAGATGTTCGTCATAAAGGGGTAGTCCAAATCTGCGTCCAAAATGGCTCCCTATTCACTATATAGTGCACTAAATTCACTTTCCACCATTTTAGTTTAGTGTCCGAATTCTGTAAAATGTATGCGCTATATAGTGCCCTCAAAAATGCCCACGACGCAAAGGAAAATGTAGTGTACAAAACGTGTACACTCGTAATGTTAAAAAATACCACAATGCAATGCTTCACATCTGCTCGTGCACTGCCGCAGATTGAAACCAATCGAAATGAGGCATCTTTTGGCGAGAAGACGTAGTGCCAGCATCTCTTCCAGCTGTCTCCTCCTAATTCTCAAGTGGATTAGTTGTCTCAGTATGAGTATAGCCAACATTTTGTAGAGCATTTTTAGTTCATTTCAGTAGCTTTGTTTTTAAACTCTTGTTAATCAATATGACAGTGACGTTTAACAGTTGAATTCACACGGTAACAGTTCAAACGCAACTTTTCTTTGCACAAAAGTTTGAGCAGATACACAGAGAAAGACAGTAAAAATGATCAAATTTTCACTCCTGTTCATTTAGATAAATTTGAGGACAGACGTGCTGTGAATTAAGATATTTATGGGACGCCACACCCGTCAATGGTGGCACAAAATGATGATTCATAAGTGTCCGAAATCTCAATTCACTACTCCCTATCGAGTGTCTTATTGAGTTAGGGTATTGTTAGGGTATTCGTGTTTTCAAATCTCACAGCTCCTCCACCCTCCCATACATATGTAAACAGAACAAGATCTCATGTTTTGAAAAGGCATACTTCACATCATGATTTGTAAGAGCTCATAAATTGGTGTACCTTCATATGGGAGTAAAATATCTACATCCTCTTTTAGCCTCTTAGATGTTGCCTATTTTTGTTTTTATTAAATATACGAATGTGTGTTGAAATTGATTGAGACAACATCCTGTGGCCGATGTTGATGCCAACACCTCTTTCTGTTGGAAATGTCTCTCTGGCGCCCTCAGATGGCCAGTCTGGTGCAAGCCAACGTGAAAATGTTTGAAGAGCTGCAGGTGTACCGTACTTCAGAAAGCAGTGAACAGAAGATCAAAAAGCTTGTGAGTCTCGCCTTACGTGGTATGGGTGGATGTATGTCCACTAAACCAGTGTCGGCATAGTGAAGTGTATAACATAATTCTCAAACTAGTCAACAAAAAATAGCCATCATGCCGCCATCTGAAATGTCAATCTTTTCCAAATGTACTGTATGTAAATATATAAATGTCTGATGTGGTTTTCAGTACAAATACGTTTGTATCATCCGTCCTCCTGTAGCCTAAATGCTGTAGCAGGGTAGCATTGTTAAAGCGCGCTTGTGCACTGTGCGCAGGTGGAAAGTCTGGAGGCCCAGCACCATGAGCTGCTACAGACACAGCTGGGCACCTTGAGGAAGGAGCTCCTGAATCGGGCCAACATGCTTCCTCTCAATGGCCACGCCGAGGTGCTGCAGCTCAGCCTGCCCCCTGGCGGTGAGGAGGAGGGGGAGGCGGCGGGGGCAATGAGCATCTCTTTCCTCAGCGAAGCTCAGGCCGGCGGGCCAGAAAGCGAGCCTTCTGCCCTCACGGGACTGGAAATAGTTGAGGTGCAGCTTGAGCCCAACCAGGTGGAACCCGAGCCCAGTATGGAGAGCCCCATTCCTGGCACTACTCCAGTCTACTCCGTGGAGGTGCTAGAAGGAGAACAGGACATGCTATTGCCCAAGAAACGGTCCCCTGAGGCAGAGCCACAGGAGGAGGAAAATACCAAAAGGCAGCGCACCACCTGAGATGGCAGAACCGTAATGCAGTCGGTCGCTTTCTCTCCGCCTCTCTCTTTAGCCTGTCTATCCAAGGTGGTGCTGAAGAGATCTTGCTAGAACACTCCAGTTCTAGATCACGAGGACTACAGCAGAAGCAGAAATGGGCTATGAATAGGTACCTGAACCACACTGAATTGTCCTGTATATGACTGTTAAGCTACATGCTTTTCCACTGTAATGCTGTTAGCAGGGCAATGCTAATTGGACCCTTTTTATACATGCAGAGTATGGTTTTGGAATCGCTATGTTTTCCACTGGGTGAACATTACCTGGACCAGAACCAAACCTATTTATGTTATGTGTGTGTTTTTTTATTTTTTATTAATGCTGGCATTATTCAGACGTTATCTTTATTTGTCCCTTTCACCTCAACCATGAAGTAAAAACACAATGAAATCCACACAGCCATGGCAAATTCTCCATGATGTAGGTCCATTGCTACAACATTCATCCATTTGATAACCTTCGCAAATCTCATATACTTTTAATTTCTTAAAACCATGATGGCAAACTAAATGTTAAGAATTTTAAGGCTACATTTTCAGTAAATTGCATAAGCTTTATAACTGCCACTTGTAGTGCTATTTAGTACACGTAGGATTCAGCTCACATTTACCTAGTGAACTATGGCAGTGCTATATCGAATCAAACCAAGCTCCTGAGCACTGGAGGTTATTATTTTTTATTTCATTTTTTAAACATGCCACTACAGTTAGGATTTCTTCAGCTGTCATTCCAGGCTTGCAGTTGTAGAGCTGCACCTTAAGGTTTGTGTGTGTCAAAGGAACAAAAATAACAAGAATAAATGTCTATGAAGGAATATACATTTTGTCTGCAACTGGGATTTGTGGAATATGCTGCTTTGAATTCAGCTAGAGTGGATGAGTACAGACCTCAGTTGTGTGCTTTCTTTTATAATCAAGTCATCGAATATTAATGAAAGTTAATCAGGCTGATGGTTCTAATTGGAGAAAATACACTATTGACAAGATACACTTAAATTTTATCATTTGGCAGACGCTTTAGCGAGTTAAAGTGCATTTCACGTGGTAAGTAAATACCGCTAGAAATAGGCAAAGTTACAACCGTCTAAGTCAGTGGTTCCCAACCCTGGTCCTGGGGACCCCCTGTGTATGCTGGTTTTCGTTCCAACCACAATTGCAATACCAGAATTTTAACAAGCTGTTAATTTTTCTTAATTAGGTGTTTTTAATGTTTAGAGGGATTATTTACGTTCTTAAGCCACATTATGTTAGTAATAGCTATGCATGCCATGAAGACTAAAAGTCCAAGATTCACATTGTGTTGTATTGTAAACAATTAAAAGGAGGTAAAAAATGTTTTAACTGATCAAATTAAAGACTGAGGTGAATCAATAGGCTCATAATTGGTGAAATTGTGGACACATGGCCAATAAAACTAACCGTTTGGTAAATAATTAAGAATTCAAAGACAAAGCAAATGATAACGAGCCAAACCTGCATTGTGTTAAGGAAAAAATTATGAAGGAACTTAAACTTGCGTTCAATTACCTAATTAGGAGCCTAATCACCTAAGTTGTTACTTCTTCTTTGTAATTGTTTGCAATATAACACAATGAGCATAATGAACATGGGTTTTTTTTTCTTCATGGCATGCATAGCTATTGCATAACGTGGCTTAAGAGAGTAAAGAGTTTAAAGTGTTCTCTATACAATAAAAACACCTAATTAAGAAAAAATAACAGCTTGTTAAAATTCTGGTATTGCAATTGTGGTTGGAACGAAAACCAGCATACACAGGGGGTCCCCAGGACCAGGGTTGGGAACCACTGGTCTAAGTGCCACAGTCAAGGTGCATGCCTGACCTGCGAGATTAAAGGAGAGAATGGTACAATTCAGGAAATTTACATTCGTGTTTTTTATATGAACATGCAAGAATACAGTAAGTTACAGCTTTTCCATTTCTGAAAACACAATTACTGATTCAACAAACCCTTTATCGCAGTTCTGAATACCTTGTTCAGTAAAGATTATCCCTTGGAACTGATGAAGACGCGTGCTCTTCCATTTTTATGCCCAATTACTTTCGTTAATAGCTGGTTACAAATACCTTAACAACACATTAAAATAGAAATATAAACATTGATATTCTGTGTCGTGTTTAATCATATGTGAAGTGTTTTGTAACTGGGAAGCGTAGGGTGGAACTATACAGTATAGTGTGCTTGTTTTCTGCCGGCGGTATTATCAGAAAATACAAAATAGATCGGTTTTCCTACCGGAAATATTTTATAAGCACACCGTCTAGAAAGACCCGCCCACGCGCTTCATCCTTATGAAAGGCTGCTAGCTTCACCTGAACCGATTTAGCAGAAATGGTCTTTAACTGTGATAGCTAACGTTAACGTTACCTAAGTGAAGACATTTGACGTTTTCGTTATTCAAAGTTCGGTAGGGAACATAAATAAACTGGTGATTCGAACTAGCCTATCATGTATGGATACATTCTAGCGCGCTAGCGTTACTATCATCAAACATTCATGCAGTTAGCTAGCAAGGATGCTAGAATACATGGCTGGTAACCGTGTATATATATATATATATATATGGCTGGTAACGTTACATGTACTGAGAGGCATTTGTAACAAGCTAATCAGACATGCAACAATCGTAAAAGACAGCAGATATCGCACAGTGTATACCCGGCTTAATGTAGCCAGCTAACCGATAGCTAACTAAAGTTACTATTCTATTGGCTATTTCTCTTGCTAAGTTAGTAATGTTAACGTTACTGGTTAAAAGTTTTGATTGCACAAACGATAGTGAGCTGCAATAATTGCTAACGTTAACTAAACGCGTGTCTGTCTTAATTTCCCCTGTAACGTACATTTAGCCTGGGTAATTACGTTCTGCAGTGCAGGTAACGTTAGTGTTAAATTAACTCGGGTAATTACCATAGTTTATAACTTGTATATGTTTTTCTAACTTATTTAAGCAAACGTATATAGCTACATTTCTGCAGACATATTTTACAGTAGAGGCACAGGTGACGATCGAGCTAACGTGAACTTACTTTGTATAGCCAAAGTTGATCGCTGCCGCTATAGCTAGCTAAATTACAAATTGAAAAACCATTATCGTTCATTTCTATTAGAATTCTGTAGTTTTGCGGTTGGTGATGGAAAGGAAAATGTTTGATCAATTTTACCTACCTGAAAGTGCATGATTGCATAATTATACATGTGTAGGCCTAATCCATTTTGGTCATATCGAGTCCCCTTTTCACTGATTGTAGCAAACCTATAACATTTTGAAACTTTTTTTTTTTTTTTTTTTTGCTTGATCTTTGGCCTTATCTTCACCCTTCAGATCTCCTCAGCAAAGTATGGCTCACCCCCAGCAGACCACAATGCCAACAGCCCCAGAATCCCCTGCTCTGGGTGTCACTGTGAGTGGTAACGTTCAGAAATATGCCATTAAGAAGAAGAAGATCCTGAACTCAGAGGAGAGCGAGCTATTTGAGCTGACACAGGCAGCTGGGATTGCCATGGACCAAGAGGTCTTCAAGTGAGTCAGGTCGGGCCAGCACATGCAGGCCAACCAAGCTTGGTTGTTACTTGTCAAGTGTCACAACCAACCTGTTTCCCCTAGCAGTTGCCTTAACCAAGAGCAAATGAGATTGTGCCAATATCTGTCTGTCTGATTCTCCAGGATCATTGTGGATCTGCTAAAAATGAATGTGGCCCCACTGGCCGTCTTCCAGACGTTGAAGGCAATGTGTGCTGGGCAAAGGATTGCGGACACCTCGGCATCGGACATCTCCACAGCGTCACAAACAGCTACAGCCCCTACTGAGCCCAGAGGTCAGACTCTGAAACACTGGGGGATGGGGTTGGCTTGACGTTTTGGAACTTCACAGCATATATTGTAGGCCAGCACTCAAGACTCACACAGCTGCATGTGTTGTGTGTTAAACTAGGGTTCAGTGAAGCTGTGGCATAGAAGAGGTTTTACTACTTTGGGCAGTAGCTGAACGCAAGCCAGTGATATTGAGAGCCTGCTGCATGAGCCTTGCATGCGTTTATTCTGCAAGTAGATGTGTCTCGTGATTTAATATCTTACCTTGCTTGGGCTGCATATATTTATTTATGTATTCCTGCAGGATTTTGCTTAATTTGCCTTCGAACAGAAATCTTTTCTCATATTTTTCTTATGTCACTTCCGTTTTGCGAACTCGAAAATATATAGTTAACATTATTTTTAGATTTCTTTACTTGTAAAGACACTGGCCTTCTTAAAGGGACAGATAGTTTTGTTGAGATTTATAGATATCCCCTACAGACTGATATATCACCCTGATAGAACATACCTCAACAGTTCCAACGTTTGTGGCGCTGTTGATTTTTTCGAATGTACATTTTTGGCACTTTGAGCGCCACAAACGTTGGATCCGTTGAGGTCTGTTCTATCAGGGTGATACCATGGTGAGCTGCAGCGGTTATCTATAAAGCTATTGAAATGTCTCAGCGAAACTATCTGGATGGATAGATAGCACTCCAGGTATATAGAAAGATATCTCAATTTCATTTTTGGGTGAGCTGCCCCTTTAAAGTAGTGGAAACCTTTTGATTAACCAAAGATTTTTCTATAATCAAACAAGATTTTAATGAGAAGCTTTTCGTTTCAAAATGACTCTTTGTGTAGCCCCCATCACCTGTGCTGAGTTGTTCTGTTAATAGAAGCTTGTCTGGCTAGCGTCAGTCATTTTCTTAAAGCTGGAATACGCAACTTTCTCAACGGTCGCATTTGTTGTCAAAACATTTCAAAGTCATAACACCTCTTGGCCCTGCCCACAGAGCAAGAGACATACCCCCCACCCCACTGCTTCCACAGACCTCGTCGTGAACGGTCAACCGGCCCATCTCTTCGATTGGTTTGCGTCATGAGCCACTTAGTTCTGAAAACAAGAACTCTGGCCAAATCGCTGGGTGTAGAATGCAGAATTCGAGGGTATAAACACAGTGTATGGTGCTGGATTTCTCTCAAGTTCTTTCTATGATTGCTACCAACTGAGCATGACCGTTCTCCGATTTCTTTCTGAAAAAAGTTGCGTACTCCAGCTTTACGATCTGCCCCTTTCCGGTGCAGCTTCCACCTTTGCCTCATTCATGTTGTCTACCTAAATGTAGACAATGTGTTGCTTATAAATGTACCTGATTGGTTGGTTTTACAAGCAGGGGAGTAAGAATCCGCACTCGTTCCATTCCAGAATGCTTCCGCTAGCTAAACTTTGGCTCAGTTAGCCAGAATTAAAAAAAGCGCATTGACTCTTTTTGCAGTAATCCGTGTGGCGCTTGACATTACCTGTGCATGAAAGGACAAAACGGGAGCGACTGTCATAGTTAAAAATATTCTGATGGTGCGCACGCATTTCTTGTGTATTTCCTGACCGTGTGTCACTATCCGTGTGCGCTAATGTCTCTGTTATTCTCCTTGTATGTGCACGTGTGTATGCCGGTGTTTCTGTGTGTTTGTGTGTGTGTGTGTGTGTGTGTGTGTGTGTGTGTTTCTTTTCCTTTCCTGAAGTAGATGACTCAGTTGTTTCTGGCAAGAGCAGTAAAATCCCCGCACCTCTCCCCCAGCCCTCTGGCCCGCGGCCGGCGAGAGTAAACACAAAGATTGTGGTCTACAGCCCAGCCGACGCTTGCTCTCCTCTCTCTCAAGGTCCCCCCGGCTCCTTCCACTTTACTTGCTGCCTGTTCTCTCCCTTCGCAGGTTGTGTTTGTCGGTTTATTTCCCGGGGTCACCTCTGTCTGCATCTCCGCCAGGCGCTAGGCACGGCCGCGGCCCCCCAGCATGCCCGGCGCTGCTTTGTACCGGCTTTATTTTATTGGACATGCAAGCGAGACGGTTGACGACTGCAATCCCGGAGACCTGTAACGGTTTCCATTTAATTTCACATCGTTGTGCGTGGATTGCAGTTATCACCTGTCGCTCAAGCTCAAAATCATTTGCTTGACTGTTAACCTGGTTAAGTTCACGTGATATTTCAACTAGTGATTCTGGCTTCACCCAAACCGTCACGATAGCCGCGTGAAATTAACCAAGTTAAAGGAACAGCCAGTATGAATATCCTCACTTTTCTGTTATTGTTAATGGAGGTTGACAGGATTCTTCTTGTGCAGGTGAAAGCAGAAAGTCAACAATAGCAAGAATCTCAACCTCTGTAATATAGTGCAGTAACCTCCCCCAAAGATCACATAACTCTTGTCAGTATAATTCTCAGAAAGCAGCTGTTATTGTGCGAGTCAACGGGGTTGTTTTGTGTTCTCGTTTCTGGGAATGCAGCAGTGCTCCAGATAGCGTAGCGGTGTAGCCGTAAACACGAGAGTGTCTATTTCCTGGCCGTTTTAGTGTCGATCTGCATAGATTCTGTGCAGATTCTCTGATCTTTAAGTTATTCCGTTACCTTCCTCCGTTCTCTGTATCAGCCCATCCAGGGGCACTCACCCTCTGGCCGGAGTGGCTTGTGGATTCTAAAAATCACCAGCCATTTTCAACATTTTACCAAAAAAAAAAAATTACCAATTACAATTTAACACAACCTGATTGGTTATCTGCCCAAGTGGCTGAGTAGAAAATAGAGTAGAAAATCTTACCTGCCACAATCTAAATTTTACCAGCATTTGGATGGTGGCACCCTGAGCCCATCTGCAAACCGTAAAGATATCCAATATTGTACGATGCGATACCCTGAAACGCGGATTCGTTTTATGAAAAGCAAATGGAGCAGAGATTTTGACCCCTCCTAAAACCTTTGCATCTTTGTGGGTGACGTTATTAGCCTGTATAACATGGTTCCAAAACGTTATGGTAAGATCTAGCGCTTGATAGTCTGTGCATGTCTGCGATAAAGCACTAATCTCCTGCCCTTTCCTTCTGGACTGCGTTTAGTGGCTGTTTTAAGGTGGCCCTCCCGTGATGTCTGTCTGCGGCAAACTCTGCTTTGTGTCCCGGCTCTGTGGTGACACGATGTTCTGGGAAAGTGATACTCCTGCTTGCCTTTAATGTGCTCCGTGTGGGACGAGTCCAGTCCAGAACCTGCCATTCAGTAACGTGCCACATCCTAAAATGCGCTTGGCATAGTCTTGTCTAGTTTTGTGTAGTCACACTCCATATCAAATACCAAAATAGGGTGCAGACATTGTACGCATGGTTTTCATAGCTCTTAATCAGTATTTGGGATCCGCCATGCTTTTCACCCGCAAGGAAAATTGCTAGTTAAGAAAGTGTTTGAAAGGAGTACTTGTGGTCAAGTATTTGAAACTGGCAGTGGTTCCGGCTGTAGAAGTTTCTTAAAACCACAGTTTACAGTGGGAAGGTCGCCATTTTGCGAGAGTCTTTGTTTAACTTGACCGGGTCATCACTGTTATCCTGCTCTCCTGTCACCAGTGTCTCTCACCTGCTCGCTGCTCGCTGCCGCATTCTCATCCCCCGGCTCGCATGAACCGTCTTCTGTAAAAGCAAAGGCCTGAAGCATACAAATGAATTGGGCGCATACGGATGTTTTCTTTCTATGGGAAATAAAATAACTGACCGCATAAACATCCACGGCACTCGTGGGGTTTCCGTAGGGTATTATAGATGACCAACTGCGGTCCGGCCGTTACTAGGTTTACGTGCACTGAATTCAGCTGGAGCACAGTTTGCGTGACAGACAATTTTGTATATAAATTGTCAGTTTTACTTGTGCAAAGATTATACCAAGGGGGATTGGCTGATCACGTAATGAGACAAAACACAAGATATTTAATAGGTTGTAGGTTTAATAGGTTGACCCAAGTTTTTCCACAAGGCCTTTTGTGACGATGGGCCTAACTTGCATTCTGGCCTGCAGTGCACAGGCCTAGAAAAATCATGACTAATTATCCCCAAGGGAATGCACATTTGCTTTATTGTGAATTAAACTCCATGTATGGAAGTTTACAGAATACTGCACTGCAGGAGTAACTCTTTTCCCAGTAGTTTGCTGCCGTGAGCCTTGCTTTTTCCCCAGAAACGTGGCTCGTCGCTTCTCGAATTAGAATCTCGGCTCAGTGTTTGTTGGCCCCAGTCTGTGTTTAACCTGAATCGGAGACCGTAAACCAGGACGTGTGTATGCTAACGGGTTGAGAGTAAACCTTGGTGGGGGCGGGACAGGACAGGACGTGGCCTACATGGCTACGGAATAATGACTGGGGGTTTTTTTCGTTCCCCAGTGCGCGGCAAAGTGGAGAAGGGCGGCCGGGACGGGTCCGGCCAGCGGGTGCCTCGCCAGCCCAGCGCCTCGCGGGGCCAGAAGAGCGGGGAAGAGTTCCGGAAGCAGCAGCTCGTCGTCGCAGCTCGCCTCCAGCTAAGGCCGTAACCCAGAACCACCCGCTCAAGCGGCGGCTAAACGGCAAGAGATCGTCGGGACTCGCCGGCGTGAACTGAGTGACGTTTCGGGACAATTTGCACGCGCAAACATTGGCGTTCTCTGCAGTGGTCTAATCCTGTTTCTTTTTTTCTTTTTCTTTTTTAAGCTTTGTTTGTGGTTACTTGGCAAATGCCTGTGACCCTCCTCTATAAAAATGAGGAAATTGCAAAGCTGATTCTCATATTTAAAAAAAATGTTATTTAATTTTTTTGCAATAAATGTGATTTATTATGTTTATGTCGCGTCATTGAGCTGTGCGTTTTGTGCCGATTTTTCCTCCCTTAGACCGAAACTGAGATGGCCATATAAAGGACACAATAACATAGGCGTGGGGTAATAATGAGGCGGGGGGAAGCTTTGAGTTGACCTCGGGTCAAGGTAAGACATTGCACTCGGGCCCGCTTTTAACACGTGTGTTACGGAACCAATTTGAATGCGCGGGGAAACGTACCGCGGAGCCACGATTTAAATTAAGAAACATCGTTGGATACCCTGACAATTCCACACATCAGCAGAACCCCTAACTGATACTCTTTACTGGGTCTCTGATGAGCAGACATTTTGAGTTCCCCGGAGTAGGCCGTTTAGTCTTCTGATACGTGGTCAAAGGGAACCAAGTGCAACTGAAAGGACGCAGTCGGATTGGCTTGTATAAAGCCGAATAACCTTGAAGGAAGTTTTCTGCTGATGAAGTATGAAATCAGTGACCTGGATAGGGGTCAAAAGGCCAGGCCAGGGAACGAGAAATGGAAATCTCACATAGCTTGTAGTCAAGCTGTTGCATGAAAGCATTCTGTCTTGTGATCCGAAATGTGTTATGTCTTGTCTGGGTTGCACCTGTTCTTCCCCATATTTAGAACAAAGTAAGTCAAAATATCATGCGTGCACCCACAGACCCACAGATGAATTTGTCAGTTCCTCCCCAGCCCCAGTTCCTCCGTTACCCCCCCCCCCCCAAGTTCCCCATTTTTCCTATTAAATTTCTTGTGTCTTTGACAATATGGTTAATTTTCACGGTTGCCCAGGTACTGTACTTTTCCATGGGCTGTTAGTTTTTTTTCTTTTCTAGTCTTATTAAACATGGGCAGTCATATTAAAAAAAATAAAAATAAATGTGAAAAGCTTCTTGTGTGCAGAACTGGTCACACCCGTCTTTATCGCCTTAATGGGCGGGTTAATACAAGGAGATGCTGTTGTAGATTAACCCAGCGCACACACAAACTTTCAGGTCATGCTGCAAAGAGTTTGCAGCAACATGTTTTGAGAGGCTGAAATTATTGCTTCTCAATGCTTCTCATCCTTTTGGCTAAGGTCAAGCTTTAGAAATGTCAGGCCCTGTTTTCTATAATAGGTTGTCTTGTCTTTTTCTGTTTTTAATAACTTTAATGTTCCCATCTCACCTTAGTCATACACCTTTATGCTGCAGTAAGGGCACGTGAAGCCACTACCATGCTAGAGCACGCTAAATGTACATGAAAGCATATGTAATAATAATATATTTTTATATTATGCTACTTATTTTAAAGTGAAAAGTGCTTTACATGCGCAGTCTGTGTATATGCTACAAATGCCTCATACTACTGCTCAGTACAGCCCTGGCAGATGTTTGCTTGACTGAAAGAAAGTGTACTCCTTTGCATTGAAAATGACTGTCGAGCCCAAACAACATCTCTGGTAGGTGTTGAGAATGTCGCGTTTGTCGAGGAGTGTGAAAAGCAGAGCTGAGCAGGCTTGTTTTCCCTGCTCTTTTCATCGAAGGCCCATAAGCCTTTGGCCAAGAACGCCGTCGGGAGAACGATCCCTTTCTGGCAAGGGGCAAAATTCTCGATTTTCTTTTCGATTTTCGCAGTGAAGGCAGTTCAGAGTCGACATTCAGTTGTTACCCCTGCAGATTTTTTTTTGTCCCTCCCCCCGTTAATTCAGTGCACAGGTTATAAAATGGACACAGGTTAAGGAACACAAGCTCTACATTTTGTGGATGTTTTCTCCTTCCGTTGTCATTGATGAGTATAATGCTTTTTCATTTATTCCGCCTAAATGAATCGCTTGGCGCTGTGATATAACCTTGAAGAGGATTAAAGTTTGAAAAGGAAGGCTCTCTCTTGAATCCAACCCAGTGATGCGCTTATGCCAACAGAATCCTATGCGTGTCTGTGTGTGGAATCTGAATCTGGTAGAAAAGGCTCCGGGGAATAGTTGTATGCTCATCTGTGTCATGTTGCAGAGATCTATCTGTATGACCGCTGACCTCTTGAGCTACGAAAGCTTGATAATGGTTTCCTTACAATAGGGCATATACTAATTTTAAGAGTACAGTGTTGTATTGTGTCTTGTGGCATGAAGAATGCTGGTTATCCTATAGTGAAATTTCCAAACACCTATGACTATACAAAGTGTACTCTTCCCCAGACAACCATGTTTCTACCACCCCTATTATCACCCATTGAGCTGTTTACCATGTAATGCCTGTTTATAACTTTTGAGAGTGTAAAAAATAAAAACTTTTATGTAGGTTGAACAAAACTGGCATCGCTGTGCATGAGTTATTTAGTTAAAATTATTTTACCCCCCCCCCCCCCCCCCCCCCCCCCCCCCAACTCTGCCTGACAACTGTTCTACCTCAGGACCGTGGATCATCTGTGCTGCGCTTCTCACAAACCGCATGCTATTTTACACTACAGCACAGGAGAAGACGACGTGATTGAAGAAAATGGTATATCTCACCGATGACAACCTGTGCGTATGCTGTGCGTTATTGCTAATGAAGCAGTAACCCAAAGAACACGAGAAAAGGTCACACCCCTGGAGATGGCGATGGTGTGGGAGCCCGGTGTTTTATTTTTCAAGCCTAACCATGTTTATTTACAAAGGTGCCATGTACCTCCACTGCGCATTATTACACATAGTGAAATAAAGAAAGAAATAAAAATTAAAAAATAATAAAACAGTGCAGTCACTTGCTAGGGTGTTGGCTCACGACAGGTGTCCCATAAAACCTGTGTGCACTGTGGTATACTGTTCTGTGAGAGGAATATGGCAAAGTCAATACAGCAAAGTCAATTAACGCACATTTAGTTGATGGAAGCGGAAAACACCATCTTGGGAGTCATTCCAGAATATCCCGTTAATGCTCGAACGGGTTCAGTCCTTGTGACTGGGAAGGCCATAACACATGGATAACATCGGCGCCATGCTCCTCAAACCATCCGGCGACCACTTCAGATGTGCGGACGGCGTCATCATTAAAGATATTTTTCACCGCAGGCGTGCTTTAAAATGTTGTGAAGGTGAGCACTCGTTCCCGTTATGAAATCGTTAATACGAACCTTGCCTTCTAAGCGTATGAATGCACCAAAACCATGGCAGTTAAATGTGGCTCACACCATTACAGAACAAACAACCGCTCATTACTGGAACACTTGTGGTTCCTTTTTTGTTGTTGTTGTTTATTACTGTATAGCCTATTGCACTTAAGCTGAGGCATACTGTAGGCGGTTGGACAACCTTCAGAAATGAGAAATTCTGAACATTAGCCGGTGACAATCGGTTTTGTTGGCATTATCTAGTTCGTTTTTAATATGAAACCGTTATCTCCGAGCGGAACCGACCCCGTAGCGCCGGCCATGAGGTGGCTAATCCAGCTGATAAAGTGCGTATATGCTCGCGAGTGAACGTGTGTTTGTGCGAGGAACCTTTTCTGAGGGAAGGAAAGAGAGAAAGAGAGGTGCAGATGAAGTGCCTCTGACCAGCCAAGCGCGTTCGGAAGCAGGCTGGGGGGTTTTATGCTGCGGTTTGTCATGTTTATGTGTGCCGGCCTTGCCCCTCTACGCTCTATTGATGGGCCTGATGGTGTAATTGATGGGGCTATATTGCTGTGGTATAGCAGGGTTAATGAGGCTTGACAACGCAAAAGGAGAGCATTGCATGATGGTGGAGGGGACTTAACCCCTTCCAGACATGCTGCTGGGTCCTGCACACGCACGGCGCGCTCCCCTAACCTTCCTCCAGGTCTAAAAGACAACACGCTGCTTTGAACTTGTGGGCCTCCACGTTCTTGTGTTGCCATCCGTGCACACAGGATCCCAGTGCTTGCTTTACAAATCTACACTAAGTTGTGTTGATGATTGTGATTTTTAGGAAACTGGTTGTGCATTTCCCCGTTGCTCCCAGCGATGCTTTTGCTCGCACTCATGCACACTCATGTTCCCACAGAGCAGAAGGCTCCTAATGTCTGTGTGTGTGTGTGTGTGTGTAATCTTTTATATTTTTTTGCCTCCAGGGGGCAGTGTGGCTCTAAATTCTCAGGGAGGAGGAGGGAGTGGAGTGTCCAGTGTAGTACGGAATGGGAAAGCTGTATTTCAGCAGTGCAGGGCCTGACTGCAATACCAAATAGATGTTAGAAAAAATTTGTCTTACAATAAATATATGAATTGGAAAAGAGCGGATAAAAGTGAATGGAATGAGGGGATTTGTTTTGACAATGCATTCATAAATTACAGGTATGTTTAATTAACATAATATTAGACAAACCTGTGATTGGTTTTAACACTACAGTTACAGTACTGTACAGTGAAACAATATTACTAATGCAAGTTTTTTTTGTAAGAAATTCCTAACGCACAAGCAACACTGCATATGAACTAAATGTATCATGGCAGCACAGTCTGTGGAAGTATAAAGTCTATGCATTTTATTTGAACCTCAATCGTTTTGAAGAACGAAAGTAATCTTGCTCGATTGCCAGCTTACTCCAAATGTGTGGTCAAAAATGTCGCTTCTGCCGATTAAATCTTTGATCATTTATGATAGTTTGTTTTCATATTTGGCAAAATTACAGTTAAGTGCTAAAACACCAGTTTTAATGCAATCAAACAAGCTTTGCCAGTGCACGTTTTTTTTTTAGTCTTGCTCATTATATGTGATTTTGTCTCTGAGAAGTTTTGAGAGTGTAGACCGGGTGTATTCAGAGCCTTAGTTTTACCTTTCTGTTAGTAGTCATATTGAAGAATACACATTTGTGTCATATTATCTTGGTTACCTAAACCTTTTGCGTGGGTCCATGTTTTACTTGGCAGGCTACCTGACAGAAAAAGAGAGGGAGAGACAATGTTTATCTGTTTGTATGGTCAAAGGTCTTTGTTAACATTTGTGCATGCGTGTGTGTGTGTGTGTGTGTGTGTGTGCGTGTGATTGTGTTTGTGCGCGGTAAAGGTATCTCTTAATTTCTGACAATACCATTGAATATTCAAAGCATTGTGACCAAAAGGCTGAACAGACTCCATACACATTGTGTTCTTACTGGTTGTGCCCTGGCAGGTGGTTCCTTTTCCTGTGCCAAGTCTTTGTGCTTCATTCAGTATTACTCAGTGTGTTATAATGCTTTTACCAACATACCAGATACATGTCAGAAAAACATGGTAGTCTTCGTGGATCATTGGCAGTACCTAAGGGCAAGCAACCCTGTCTCTAGAGTGCCACGTCTTCTACTTCTTTCAAAATGGTAAAATACTAAGGATATCGCATGTCACATACATGGCCTCCTGCGCTATTTTGACCTGATAATTGTTCCACTTTTGTAAATATGTGTTTGACTGGAACAAAAAGCATTCAGGCTCAGGATTGCCCGCACTCATGCTAACTCATACCACTCCTCCTCAATCATATGAGGTAAATAGATGATACACCTCTTAGCAAGGCCTTTCAATTAAGGGAAATAAAAATAATAATTTTAAAAAAATGGTCAAATGCCCAATCATAAAGCAGGCTCTTACTACATGCAGTTAAAATTTTACTCCTGGAATTAGTGTAGACTGAAAACTGCCTGGATGGACTGGATGATATTATAAATTGGTGTTATTTGCAATCAGTTGTCTTTCAGCTTTGTTAGAGGTGCTCTTTTGAGATTTTCTCTAGTACCATGCTCTGTATTGTGTGTAGATTTAAATTTACCCGCGATGCCAGTCCAGCACTCTGAGGGGGGGGGGAAAAAACTCTGTTTTCTTCATTTCTACCCTCTGCCTCCAATAAAAGGCCTTGTCCTCAACGGATAGACTTCTCCGCTAAACTGGTGCCAGGGTGTCAATTGCTAGGCAAAAAGCAGATGTCTTTTCTTGAGTACGTACCAGAGACGGGATGTCTCTCAAGGCCTGTCCCGGTGGCTCAGGGAGGTTTGCTACTTTATACGCCAATGCCACGGCTCCCTTTCCTTTTCTCTTTTTATAGGAGTGTGCTCTGCAGTGTATTCGCTCCTGCAGCTGGAGACACCTAATCTATTGACTCATCAAGCCTCTCATTTGAGGGTACTGCTATTCCACCTGGAGTCGCCGAACATCTGTTGACTACAGAACCATATTGCTCCGTAAGTATTTTAGGATAATTGAAAAATCTCTTATTTTTTGTTTTTGTTGATTTTCTAATAGTATTTTCCCCTTTGTCTCCAGCTCCATGGCCATTTTTAATCTCGCTCTTTGGAGATTTGTATGGTCATTTAGGGTATCTCTCTCTCTCTCTCCTTCTCCCCCTCCCTCCCTCTCCCTCCCTCTACCTCTCACTCTCCCCTCCCACCCTCCCTCGAAAGGATGGTGCCTGTATGTGAACACATTTCCCTGCACATGCTCAGTAGCCTCCTTATCGGGATGCATTTTGCTGATTGTCGGCCTGTCTCTCACTGTGAGTGACGGCTCCGGTGTTGCTTGTGAAATGGCTGATTTTGTCAATGTTTGTCTGTGGGGCCTTATCTCCAGAACTTATATTAACTGCCTTGTCAGCCGGCAGAGCTAGTTCCCCCTTTGCCTCGCTCTTTCCATTCCACTCCCTTTGCCAGTGCAGCAACGTTTATTTAAAAACAGTGGAAATAGAATCAGAGTCATGACCATTCAAAATATACCATCTGTTCATGTAACAAAAAAACGGGTACAACTGCATTTAGCACGCATAAAATGTGACAAAAATAGGGGTCAATGATTTGCGTGGGGGTAATCTTAATGCATACATATTTTTTGGGACTTCCAATGCGTGACTGCAACAAATTAGAAGGAGAGCATGCAGGTAAATGGATATGGATGACCTGATGTGATTTATCAAGGCTGACTGTAATTGCAGGGAAAACAATTGTTTTATTTTGACGGTGGGGAGAGCTGAACATGAGAACTTTGCCATGGCTACTGAAATTGCAGCCAGAAGGAGAAATCATCAGGATGAGAGAAGACACTTTCAAAGGAAGAAAGTATTTTCTACTTTAAGATGTCTGAATAAAAATGGCCAAATTCTATGGGCTCTCAATTAAAGTAATACCCAAGCTATTCCGTTGTGAAACGGCATAATCACACACTCTCTGTTCCAGTGTGCTGTCCCTTGCTTTGACTCAATACACTAATGCTTGCCATATTAGTTGATGGTGTCGCCACCTGCATATCAAGAGTTTTTAATAGTGCCAGCATTATTTCTATGAATATATTGTGGCAATGTTCATTTTGATAATTAGTATTAGCACATACGCTGTTAAATTCATGACTTTCGTGGCCAGATCTGAAAGTCTTTACAGCTCTTGTTAATGATAATGTCTTGTTAATTTGTGGCGGCCTGAGTAAATTCTACTCATAGTGTATTGTCAAAATAAAGCAGTTACTTTGAAAAATCCAAACGTGACAGAAACCCATTTCAAGGATAAAGCATCTTGCCGCTTGCACGACTGCATTGAAAATTGCTCTCGATTTCTTGCGGCATTAAATAATCAGCCGCATTATTCCCAGATCTTATCAATTGAACCGTTTTGGATTAAAACAGTTTAATTGATTTAATTGTATACAGTTTTTAGCTGCACATAATGCATGATGGTTTGAGAATTCACTCGTATAATAAAATGCAGTGACACCTTCAGTTCAGTTCAAAATAACTTTGAAATTCAACACCTACGATGTAAATAACAGAATTTTTAGCGGTAGTTATCCAGTTGTACAGTCATTCTGTGGAGCATAACATTCGTTCTTCACACCCTCCATCTCCATCTCCTCTGCCTTCCTTTCCCTCTTTGTCTATCTTCTATTCTCTTTTTGTCTTATTCCTTATATATTTCCCCTTGCCAGAGGGCCTATGTTCCTCTCCACTCCTTCCTCTGCTGTTCCCCTGCTCCACATGTACACATTTAAGGCATTAGAATTGAACAGCGGAGCACAAAAACAACACTGACTGAATGGGAAGGCAAAGTACACCTGTTTTGGATGGCCTGCTGAACACCCTCATCGTTATCTTTATTTTTTTCAGATGTCACCGTTATAAATACATATAAAATTGGGAAGATAGATCATAACATTGTTGTAAGAATAGACGTCGGTAATTTTGTTAAAGAAAATATTGGACTAAAATTCAGAACAGAACCGAATAGTTTGTTTTCCAAGGAGGAGATTGTTTTTACAACACCACCCGGACATATATAATTTTCAATATCCCAGTGTCCCAGATGAACATAGCAGTAGAACAGACAGGACCAAAACACACTGTGCACACAAGAGTAGAGTATGAGCTGTGATGTCACAGCTGACCTTGTCCTGTGATGTTTGTGCCATGAGCCATTTAAAATACTTTTTTTTTTATTTATTTTTTTAAGATGGCTTACAGAAAGCTCATTATGATTTTCTGTGTAGAATAAAATGTATTATGTGAGTGACAGGGCCACGTTGACTGATGACACAAACAGCAATGTCGTATCTAATCAAAGACAGATAATGAAGTGGGAACTGGAAGGTAAAAGGTAGAAAAATTCAAACAAATGAGCTTCCTGTTCAGTATCATTTAGAGATCTTACACGATCAATTTTAAACTACTCTGTTCAATTAACGCCATGGTTCATGTTGTAATTGGATGCGCCGTGCTGTAAATTGTAACAGAATAGGAATAATTGGAAGGAATTAGGAGTTTTCTATGAATTGTCATGTTTGCTCAGGTCCCTGGAAACCCATGGAAACTAGAGAAGGAGGCAAGGACAAGAATTTGGTATCCATGGTTCCTGGTAAATATGTTAAAATATCTTCTTTTTTTTTAAACACCCCAATTTTCAGGAGTTTCTCTTTTTCCCGTATGTATAGTTTTCAAATGTACGTTTTCAAATGTACTTTTTCAAACAAAAGTTTGAAATGTACGTGCAGAGGTGTTTAAAACCTTCGCTATACGTATTGCATTGAAGAAGCAAATGCATGTTTTAAGTTCTGATAGTGACCAGGCAAATAGTGCTTTTTTCTTTGGGATACCTAGTTAGATGCCTATCTGATTGTAGTGTGGTAATGAGCACGTACTACTCCATGAAGACATATGAGACTATAGACCTATTTTTTAAATCATCAACTTAGTCAAATCTGTATGTTACATGTATTTCTTGTAGTAGGAATCTAACCAAATGTAGCTGTACATCTTGGGAACACAAATTCTCAAAAACTACATCAGATGCCACCTCCATGCCAGTAGGTCTTTGGAAGTGTTGTCAGAACAAAACAAAAAAAAAAATCTCTATTAATGACAATCAACGAAAATAAGCAAAACGTCATATGAATTTCGATTGGAACCGGGTTTTATAGTCAAATGAGACCATTGAATCATTACTAGAGTATTTTCCATGTTTCAGAATGAAAATATAGCTCAGTACTTCTAGTATTTATTTTATACAGTCCTTTTCATTCATCTATCAAGGGTATGAACAGTTTTGGAGGAAACTATGTGTTGCCGTTACTGTATATTTGAGTGTGCTAAATCCTGCCTAAATAGAACAATTATGTCCCTTGGAAAGCTACTCGAGTCATGCTGAACACTGGAATTAAAGCAGCAGTCTCAATGCAGTGCTTCAAATGAAAATCTGTATTTGATGTCTCATTTGTATATTGTGGGGCTGTGGTGATGGGATGTTAAAGAAGATAAATAAATAGCTGAATGGAGCAATGATAGTTTTTGTCCCCTTTTCCTGAGGTACCGTATAGCAAAAACAAAAACCCAATAGACACTCAAATCTGAAGCACAGAAAAACAAAAGGGACAGAACAGAAAACTGTACTGTGCACAGCATGTCTGCCCATGAAATTCCCTCCCAAAAGCATGGCAGACGGTGCCTTTGTACAGGGCATAACAAAGGAAACTAGAAACACTTTGGCTGATTTCTAATCAAAAATGTACCCTTTGTCAAGTCCGCCCAAAGTCCTGTCGTCTTGGAAACAGTGCAAAAGCTGTAAGGTTTATCGCAGCCTGTATTTTATTATAATGAAATGAAGCTACAAAAATACTATTTTTACCAGGAGACTTTCAGGTACATGATGGTCACATCATTACTATCATTTATGTCTATCTTATCTGTGGTTAGCTGTCTTGCGTGGCGAGTACCAGTTTCATCCCGCTCACCAATGGAACTGTACACTTGGCACACAGTGGTAAAAAAAGAAAAAAACAATAGTAGCAGACATTACAGATAGGAGTCATTGATTTCTATCTTGCTTGCAAGTAACATGCTAGCTAAATTAGATCATTGACACATTTCAGTCAAGATCATTGATGATGTAGCTTGCTAGCTAGAAGAGTCTTAATCCAGAGTTATCTTTTTTTTTTACTTACCCTTTGATCTGGGAAATGGAATAAAAGAGACTCCATTGACTCTGTCAGCATACATTCACTCTTATAAGTGCCTCCATGCACACTTTTTCACAATTCTCTTTTGTTATTTAAATGTGACAAATGTATGATCTATCTAACACTTGCTAAGTTAAGGGGTCTCCATGCTTTGAGGCAAAAACTTGACAAAATCAACGGTGGTTAACAACAGATTATATGTGTGGTCTGATTGGTGGTCAGCTACTTAATCAAAAGGCGAAGGGTCAACAATATGTTTTATAATTTTATTAATTTTATTTGGTGGTGTCGCAGCAGTCTTATTGGAAGGGTGTTTGTTGTTACCAAAATGTTTTATTAATGTTTAATTAATTAAGTGAATAGGATAGAGCTATCATTGTTTTTAAGGCTATAATGATTTTGATGGAATGGGTTTGGCTGATAAATGCTTAAGTAAAGTAAAACCTCTGCCTCTCCTGGTAAATATATGGGCCTGACCTCGCTCATATCTTCACCTGCCATTATAGGATCACACTTCCATTGTGTTCAAAGTAGTGGATCCGTCCTTCCTTACTCTCCTGGACTGCCCAGCTTGGCTCAGACACAGCAGGGTTCTACACCCAATTTCACCTGTTACATGTGAATCATTGGCCAGTTACACCCTGAGCGCCATTCCCTGCTCTCTGTCCCCAGAAGTGTTGATTTCGCCACCTTTCGGGAAGGAGAGGGAGGTCAGAAAGGGGGCGTGCAGCCGAAAGCGCCGTTTGAGCGCCTTCTTCGGTCGTAAGATAAGTTCTCCCGCTATGCCAGCTGATCGATTCAGAATGTTCCTTGCCATCCTCTCCTGCCTGACGTTCGGAGGTGCCACGTCGATCAATCATCGCGGAGCACGTCAAACCGTAAGCCGTCCCCGGTCGCCGAGACGAAGCGAGGGAGGCGAAAGCAGCCAGGCTCAGCCGAATGCATCTCTGCTATAGTACCCGGTGTTTATCCGACTGGCTGTGCCTCCATCACTCCCAGAAAGTCCCATCTCCATATTTTTTTTTTTTAGTTTTTTTTTTTATCAACCCAGTTTACAGCCCTGACTGAAGCATACTGAGACAGGCTGGCTGAGAATATAAACATGGCTTTTTTCTCTTTATTTATTCAGCGAGAGCTGTTCAGACTACAAGTGGCAGCTGTTTGAGAGTGCTGCGTTCACACCTCTGACATACCTCCACCCCCTCCTCATTAGCACGGGTGCGCTGTCAGGTTAAATAAACAGCCAGCACTTTACGGGCTTAAATGTTGTTTCTTGGTATAAGGTGGCAAAGGACAAATAAGTCAGGGCTATAAATCCACTTGCGCGGACGACGTTAAACGCGAGCTCCAAGGCGGCACCGCGGAAGTGAACGGGGGAGGGAGACGGGGACGAGCGAGTCAGGATGCGGCTGCTATGAAAAGCAGCGAACGCAGACGGTTAGCGGCGAGCGCTCAGGCTTGGTCCCTGAGTGCCACGGGATATGCAGGTTTTTGTTAAAATCGGCATCAAATTCAGACCCAAGAAACCACTTGAAGAGTGCGTTTTTTCCAAAGCACACTCAGTCCAGTTTTCATAAACCATATTTTCGGGGTGGGCATTATTTTTCTGATAATTGGTTAGATATTTGCAGTGTTACTTTTACACTTTTTCATTATCTGCTTATCCATGAGGACGTTGCATCCCTGACTATATCACGAAAACCTTCCCTATCTTCTGCAAGCCGTCCTGCCTCTGTGACTGTTCTTTCTATTGCTTCCTTTATATCTCTCTCCCACTGTCTCCTTGGTATTCCCCTTCCTCTTTTCCCAGCGATCCGTCCTTCCAGTATTGTTTTCCCTAGTCCTTCATGTCTTTTCAAATGTCCAACATATTTAAGTTTTTGCTTCACTACAAACATTTCTAACCAGCCTTCTTTTACTACCAACTCATCCCTTATTGACTGATTTGTTCTGTGTTCTGTCCATGGAATTATTAATATATTTCTGTAACATTTAATTTCAAAGGCATTGATTCTCTTTGAGATAGATTTATTTAGTGTCCATGCCTCGCATCCATATGTTGCAGTTGGAAATACGCGAGCCCTTAAAATCTTTCATTTTGTTTGAGTATTTTGTCCATTCCACAAATTTTTCATTTTCCCCAATTTGTTGGATGCGATAGCTAGTCTTTTCCTGATTTCTGCTGATCCATCACCATTACCTGTTATCGTAGTTCCCAGATATTCATATTTTACACTTTTACACTACTATTCTTAAACAGTGAAGGATTTTAGTGTTGAAACATTATTTTTTATGTAAAAAAAAAAAAAACTCAATTTAAACTAAATTTATTATTTAATGTTTTTTGTAGTGGACTGAGTGACTATTGGAAAACCACTCTTCATTTTGTGTAATCAACCATTTCATTTTTCTGTCTATAGTTGAGTAACAATGAAACCCACAAGACCCTGTGGCTCTCCAGTACATGGGTTTAGGGCCACTGGATTAACACAGGCGGTGCTTTAAATATGAGACCTATGAATCGGGCTCTACATCTATGTCCACAAAAAAAAAAAAAAAAAAAATAATTAAGAAGGAGCTTCCTTCCCTGTAAATGGAGCACAGAATCCGAATAGGGAAATTACTACTTCAATAGATATTGCCTTCACAATTTCCATCTGCATTTGAGTGTGATCAGGCGCACATGTTTACCAGCAGAGCTTCACAATGGAAAAGGTAGTAGCCATTCGAATTAATTCTAGAGGCATATGTGAACGTACATTTGTGAAGATGTGTAAGGTGTGGATCTGTTGAATGATGGCTGTGTGTCACTTGCTGTGGTGCTGCCAGGTCTCTGTGTGACCCAGGAGGGGTGCTGTGTCATCATTAGGGGTCTCTGAGCTGGAGGATCAGTCAGCAATCAATCCCCTCTGTACATGTTTGTTTAGAGAGATCTGTGTGGAGCTCGCTCCTCAATCAATCTGTCCCAATCTGTCCCTCTTCAGCATTTTACACATGGTGATCAATGATACTTCTCAGTGGTTCTTACTAAGGTTGACAATATCTGACAGGACTGCGCTCCCCCCCCTCCCTCCCACCCCACACACACACACACACACACACACATGCAGAGAGAGAGAGAGAGAGAGAGAGAGAGAGAGAGAGAGAGAGAGAGAGAGACATCAATGAAGACTGGACATTTTGTTCGCCGTTCTGATACTCCTGACCAAGCTCAGCTGTAGGGCCTTTTTACAGTGAGGGTCAAGAAACTGGCAGGAAAACTGTTTTGCAAGCAAACCTGCCATGGCAGGTTTTCATGTTGAGAGGATTGTTATAGAATAACGGACCAATAATGATATACCACCTCAGGGTTAATGAGCATAGGCAGTCTCTCTGACCGTGCTTTTTAATTCATCACACTTTTTTACTGGTTTTCACCTGTCTGGAGTACGCATTTGGCTTCTTCATGCAGGTGTGTTTTGGGGAAGGCAGAAATGATCAATTCATTGGATTCTCTTTCTGCCAAAATACATGTCAAACTGACAAGCCTCATTGGAGGTAAAATACTCCCAGGGAGGAGCCGTATATTCCTCACAATCAACTTATTGAGTTATCCGTTATCAATTCTTTCTGATTTTCAGTGATAATGCAATATATTTGTACACTTACAGGACTACAGATAATTGGAATAACCAGGCTGTTGTCATAAGCTACTGTAAACTGTAGGAGTAGTAGAAAATTGTAGAAACAGCAGAGAGTGAGTTGTTCTAGGACAGGGATGCTAAACTCCAGTCCCGGGGGGGCTGCAGCGTCTTCTGGTTTTTGGTGCGTTTCAGCACACGTGATTAATTTAAGTCATTGATTGGCTAAAGAGTCCACGCACCTTGTTCTCAAGGCCTTAATTGGCTGCTGATTGAAAGGAAACCACAAATACCTGCAGACACTATGGGTTAATTCGCTTATTTTAACTCCTAGCATCCTTTCCTCGCTCCTTAGCCCCGCCCAACGGAGGACGCGAGGAAAGGATGCAAGGATCAGATATGAGGACGGAGGAATTGAGACAACATGCATTAGGCAATTGGAACGTCCTTGCTCAATCCAGCGTCAGCATCATATTATGCTCACATGCTTAACTATAATGCTTTTTAGCCTCTTTTTTCATTAATAAATGTGGCTTTTGTTAGTTGTAGAGAATGAGTGTCATTATGGATTAGCGCTTTATAATAAATGGAAAAGAACGGTAAAATTGCATTTGTGCCTGGGTGTACCCGCAACGTGGCAGATGTGGAGAGTGGTGGATAATTTATACACGTCTTGCGTTCCGATAAAAGGGTTCCGCAAAGGCTACACTTGTGTTTCCTTACTGAAGCTTTCACCGGGAGCCTCCTCGTTCCCCACTCCTGGCTCCTCCGAGGAGCATTTAGTGGTTTGGAATGTCCTTAAAGATGGCGAACCTCAATCAATTTCCGGGCCAGGTGAGGACAGAGGAGATAAAATAGTCAGTCCTCTGAATTTTCTAAGGTGAACTTTGGAGTACCACAAGGATCGGTCTTGGGTCCTCTGCTCTTTTCTCTTTACATGCTCCCTCTTGGGAACATTATAAGCAGACATGGTGTTAACTACCACTGCTACGCAGATGACACACAACTTTATATATCAGTTAAGCCAGGTGAAGTTGACCAGTTGTCTAAACTAGAGACCCGTCTCAATGATGTAAAGGCCTGGATGACCCAAAATAACCTTCTCTTTTCCTCTCTCACCCTGAGCTGCAGATTACTCCGGCCCGTCCCCCTCTTACCCTGAGTTTGCAGACTGCTCCAGTTATGCCCCTCACCCTGAGTTTGCAGACTGCTTCGGACCCGTCCCTCCTTTGGTTTATCCTCCCGACTTCACGCAACCGGAGTCCCAGATGTATCACCCCGCCCCCTTTGAACTGATGATTGAACTGATTATTGAATTGACTATTACCATTCAGTCCACCTTTAGTCTAAACCGGGCCGGCCAGCGAAGGATGGGCACCCCCTCTCTAGCCAGGTTCCTTCCGAGATTTCTTCCCACTGGGGAGTTTTTTCTCGCCACTGTTCAGTGTTTTTTTTCTCCCCTACCGGGGAGTTTTTTTACCTCATTTTGCTGGTTGGGGGCTAAGGCCTGGTTTTTTTGCTCAATTTTCCTTCTGTTTCCCTGTGCAGCGTCTTTGTGACAGTTCTCTGTAAAAAGCGCTATACAAATAAAATTGAATTGAATTGAATAAAATAATGGATAAAATAAGCGATTGGAATCCACCCTATCACCCTCCAGAACTGGAATTTGACACCTCTGTTCTAGGTGGCAGACATTCCAAACTTCCAAACATTCTGGCCCTACATTATATCTACATCAACTTTCATCATATCTACATCATTTTACATGCAATCCCATGATACCTTGGTGGTCTTTATTTGGCAAATAACGATTTGAGGATCGTCAGATGTTGAAAGTGTTCTTATCCCATGCATCTCCATTACGGAAGAAAAAAAAACAAACCTTAAGATCGTTGAGATTTTAAGATAATTGGAAACCATAGGCCTATACAATCAGACTTTACAAACTCAGACTCATTGGTGGTATACAACTCTATCTTTATCTTCCCTTCTCCCATCCAGACAGCACAGCAGGAGAATGTTTCATGTTTGTGTCAGGCTGCGGCGTGGAGAAACAGACAACCTGACAGTACTGTGAAGCAGCACCTCCAGCCTATGCTACTGTAGCTATGCATTGATTACTGGGCTGACACCTTTAATAGATGAGGGCCTGTGATTAGAAACTGCAATGGGTGTTCTTTTGTCTCTTTGGCCAACAATTAACATAAGTTAAGCGGTGACATTAATCGATCCTCCCCCATCCGGAGTTTGTCTCAAGGAATTCTTTTGCGAGGTTTCCCCAAACGTTTCTGATTATCCGAGTCTCTCCGCTGAGGTGCAAAGCTTCCGATGTCACAAACTCAAAGCAAGAGTTCATCGCACTGTATCTCACTTCACAAGCCATTAATTAAGGTTAGTTTACAAACAAGGCAGAACAGTGGGGATGTAATTGTCTACCAATTATAAGGATTTGCAGGAGGTGTTCGGCATGTAATAATTAAAAGAACACACTTCAGACACGTGCTTGTTTAGTCGTTAGGAACAAAAATCTACTTTTGTATTGTTTATCTGTCAAATTAGAAGGATTGTGTAGACATCCTTAAGTACTTTCAACTTGCCACCTTAAATAGATGTTGCTGAAGGCCTTTTTTCCACGGTTTGAAGCTGGTTTAGTTCCAGAATTGGTTTGCGTCGATTCCCTTGCTGGTGTACTTTCTGTGTCCACATCTCTCTTTGTAAAAATGTCTGCTTGTGTCTACTGCATCTGCTTATGTGTCTTTGCGGGTGTTCTCCACAGCCTCCTGAGGTCTCATTTTTTTTTCACACTGAGCCAAGATTCCCCCCACCCCCTGCTTTCTTCACCTCTACCAATTTAGTAAGTCTAAAAGAGGACTCCAGAAACATGTGCCAGGCAATTAAACCTGTAGAGTACGATGGCAGGATCTGATTAGTGTGATTTGACTGCCTCCATCCTGCTGAATTACTTAAGTTGCACTTAATACACCTGCTCTGACATATGGAGGCATCTGCGTCGACCACACTGCGCTTCTTAATAAAAAACAACCTGCACAGACTTCTTCAAACACCACCCCCACCCCCCCTCCCAATCAGCAGAGTGGCAAAGTGCACGCTGTATGTCTAGCAGGCGTGTTAGAGCTGTGTCACTGACTTCCTTCAGGAGCATCTGGAAGTTCATGCGGTAAATGGTGGCTCTGATTATTTTTATTTTTTTTTATGTGATAAAGTGAATGCTGCACTAAACTTGTCTGTTAGTATTTTGTGTGCGGTATTTATCTTTTTTGTGTGTATACACCCCCCCCCCCCTCTCTCTATTTCTCTCTTTCTCTCTCTATGTGTGTGTGTGTGAGAGAGAGAGTGAGAGTGGGTGCATGCGTGATTTTCTTATGTTGATATGTACTGAGGAATAGATGTGAAGCTCTGGACCCATACCGTGCCCCTACCTGGTAGGCTTAAAAACCCCACGGCCAGCCTCTTCCTCACCCTGCGTGCTGTAATTGTCACTGGCCAGGTAGGAGCAGAATGTGTACCGTCTGGTCCCACAGAAGCATTAGCCCCCTGATGGAAAAACGGCATTGTGCTGTACACTGCCTTGGCTGCAACAAGACCCCAGCTGTGACAAGATGGTGGGACTTCCCCAATCCTTCTCCAGTTATCTGAAGCTGCAACATTAGCACCGGCCCTCAACTGATCACATTGACCTCTCCAGACATCCACAAATAGCGCACCGTCCGCCCGCGCTTCCTGCTGGACCCACTAAATAACAGCTGGGGTCATGGGTCTGGTTTGGTTTGTGTCGGAAGTGACAAAGTTTTCAATCATTTTCCCTCACCAAAAAAATATCAAAGCTTTATTGTGCGCCAAAAACACATTGCAAAGTGGCTACTGAGAGAGAGAGAGATTGTGTGTGTGTGTGTGTGTATATATATACAGTGCTCTCCACAATTATTGGCACCCCTGGTAACGATGAGTAAAAAGGGTTATAAAAAATTCACCCTTTGGTGAATTAGCTTAATCTCACACTGAAAAAATTAGAAAAATCCAACCTTTAATTGAAGTAAATTTATTCTGAGAAAAAAAAAAAATCCCTCATCAAGAAATAATTATTTTTAACAAAACCATGTGTGCCACAATTATTGGCACCCCTGCATTTAATACTTTGTACAACCTCCCTTTGCCAATAAAACAGCACTGAGTCTTCTCCCGTAACATCTAATAAGGTTGGAGAAATCCGAGCAAGGAATCTGAGACCATTCCTCTTTACAGAATCTTTCCAGATCATCCAGAGTCCTAGGTCCTCTCTTGTGCACTCTCCTCTTCAGCTCAGCCCACAGGTTTTCAATGGGGTTTAGGTCAGGGGACTAAGATGGCCATGGCAGAAGCTTGATTTTGTGTTCAGTTAACCATTTTTGTGTTGATTTAGACGTATGTTTTGGATCATTGTCCTGCTGGAAGATCCAACGACGACCCAGTTTTAGTTTCCTGGCAGAGGCAGCCAGATTCAGATTAAAAATGTCCTGGTATTTCATGATGCCATGTACCCAGGTTCCCAGGGCCTTTGGAGGAAAAACAGCCCCACAACATCACGGAACCTCCACCATACTTAACAGTTGGGATCAGGTTATTTTCGGTATAGCCATCCTTCTTTTTACGCCAAACCCACCTTGAGCTCAATTTTTGTTTCATCTGACCATAGAACACGGTTCCAGTCAAAGTTCCAGTAGCATTTAGCAAACTTCAGGTGCTTATGTTTGTGGTGAAATGACAGGAAAGGCTTTTTTCTGGCATGCCTTACAAATAATCTGTTGGCATGGAGGTGACGTCTAATTGTAGTTTTGGAGACTTGATGACCCCAAGATGCTACTTTCCTCTGTAATTCTCCAACAGTGATCCTTGGGGATTTTTTTTGCCTCTCTTACCATCCTCCTCACTGTGCGTGGGGGCAAAATAAACTTGGGTCCTCTTCCAGGCTCGTTTGTAACCGTTTCAGTTGCTTTGAACTTTTTAAGTATTGCCCTAATGGTAGATATGTGCATTTTCAGGTGAGTAGCTATTTTTTTTATTGCCATTCCCTGACTTATGAAGCTCAACACACTTTTCCTTCATTTGATTTGTGTATTCTCTTATTTATGAATAAGGGAATATGGCCTCTCTGTCACCTCATATTTATACCCCGGTGAAACAGGAAGTCATGGATTACTGCTTGAAAGTTCCTAAACACTCTGATCAACTTTAAAAAGTAAAATATAAATGGAAAAAATGCTTCAGTTATACTTTGTTCATAAGAATTTCTAGGGGGTGCCAATAATTGTGGCACACGTGGTTTTGTAAAAAATAATTATTTCTTCATGAGGGATTATTTTTTTCTCAGAATAAATTTACTTCAATTAAAAGTTGGATTTTTCTCATTTTTTCAGTGTGAGATTAAGCTAATTCACCAAAAGGTGAATTTTCTATAACCCTTTTTACTCATCTTTACCAGGGGTGCCACTAATTGTGGAGGGCACTGTATATATATATATACACTACTCACAAAAAGTTAGGGATATTTGGCTTTCGGGTGAAATTTATGGAAAATGTAAGTTCACGCTACAGTGATATTATACGTATCATGAAAGTAGGGCATTTAAGTAGAAGCATGCAATGGTGATTTCCTCATCTCAAACAATTTATTGAAACAAAAGCCAACAACAGTGGTGGGTATACCACAACAAAAATGTCAATGTCTCAATAACTTGTCATGTGCCCTTGAGCATCAATTACAGCTTGACAACGACGTCTCATGCTGTTCACAAGTCGACTTATTGTCTGCTGAGGCATGGCATCCCACTCTTCTTGAAGGGCGGCCCTCAGGTCATTGAGGTTCTGGGGTACAGAGTTACGAGCCTCTACACGGTGAGTCAACTGATCCCATAGGTTTTCTATGGGATTCAGGTCTGGAGAAAGTGCAGGCCACTCCATTTGAGGTACCCCAGTCTCCAGCAGCCTTTCCCTAATGATGCGACCTCGATGAGCTGGAGCATTGTCGTCCATGAAGATGAAATTAGGCCTGTGTTGTTCATGCAGGGGCACAATGACTGGATTAATGATGTTATTCAGGTAGTATGGGCTTGTCACTGTACCATTCACAAAGTGTAGGGCAGTTCTGTATTGACTAGACACACCTGCCCACACTGTAACACCGCCACCACCAAAGGGTCGTCTGGTGACAACAGTGGCTGATGCATAGCGCTCTCCTTGACGTCTCCAACATCGTTGGCGGCCATCATTTCTGCTCAACGTGAATCGACTTTCATCAGAGAACAGGACTGAGGCCCACTGGTCCCTCGTCCAGCGTAAATGCTCCCTGGCCCATGCAAGACGATGACGCCTGTGCCTGGTGGTGTGGTCAGGTACCCTTGCAGGTCGTCTAGCACGCAGACCACGCTGATGTAAACGGTTTCGAATGGTCTGACGTGACACTTGGGTGCCTCTCACCTCCCTTAAATGTGCCTGGAGTTGAGTGGCATTCATCATCCGGTTCCGCAGGGCACTGTTCACAATGAAGCGGTCATCAGTGTGGGATGTGGCCAAAGGACGTCCACTTCTATGCCTTTCTGTGACTCTTCCAGTCTCTCTGTATCTCTGTTGCAACCTGCTGATGACACTCTGTGACACTCTAAGCTCAGTGGCCACTTCCCTCTGAGAACATCCTGTTTGAAGCCTCGCAATGGTACTGTTGATCAATTGTTAGGTGTCGTCTTGGTCTCATGATGTCAAAATGTGAACAGCATGATGAAGAGGACTGTTTAAATACCAATTCTAATTGAACCAGGAAATGTATTGGTCGATTCATGGATCAAACACCTGTTGTGAATTTTGCCGTTCAGCTCCTTGTTAGAGAACAGCAAGTTGTGCAAAAAGTACTGAAACATTGAATAGTTGGACATGTGCATTCAAAAGTTTAGAGAAGGTCAAATTAATTTCACCTGTAAAGGTTATAGTGCATTTTAGGTTCATCCTGAAATTTCACCCGAAAGCCGAATATCCCTAACTTTTTGTGAGTAGTGTATATATATGTGTGTGAAGGAAGGTCGCACTGTGCTGTGTATACTCATGCATTATGTGTGTGGTGTTGAACATGCAGCAAACAGCAGAGGAAGATGGGAGAATGCAGTGTAGACATGACCTTGGCAATGCACACGCGCGCGCTGAAACACGCGCGAGCACAATGGAACAGGCGAGGGGTTCGACGCGGGCACCGCGGTCTGCGCGGGGAGCCGTTGTTAGTTCACCGCGTCGCTGAATGCGAGCGACGGCGGCCCATTGTCTGTCTTCCCGGCAGCATTGGGACGCGCCCGCCGCGTGGACATGTGCCAGCAACGTGCTCCATTGTGCCGGCTGTGTTCCTCTCCTCCGTATGAATGGAATGTCAGTCAGTGCGGCGCGTCTTTCATCCCACGTCTCCTGACCTGCCGCATCTACGCCCGCTTGTCTCATGCCAGTGCCTGCGAAGCGCTGTTTTTAGGACTAACACGCGTAATTATTTTTTTTAATTTCCCTTTTGTTTGTTTTGCTTGCAGTGTGCCGCTTTACATTGACTATTTTAAAATGGCCTCATCACTAAAAGCAGTCTGTCACAAAGAAGAAAATATGCTTGTTTTCTCCTCTTGTTTCATACAATTAAATGTCTCTAGATCGTCTATAGTAGGCCTACTGTTTGTGACGTGGTACATATAGTCATAGGCCTGGGACCTCATTTATAAGATGTCCGCGTGCACGGATTTTATCATAAATTCAATAGATTTGATCTTATACGTGAAAATCGACGCACAAATTCAGATTCATAAAACTGGAGAAACTGACGTGAAAACATTCTTAAGCGTACGCAAACTCCAGAGGATTCGGACAAACTTTTCCTTGTGGCTATGCAGCTGTACTGCAGGCTGAACTAATTTTTTAGAATATTTTTCCAATCCCTTCACATATGGAGAAGTATAGGCTATTAGACCACGCACGTGTCAGATTAATCTTTGTGATAAGCACTGTGAGACGCAATATTGTGGGCTGTTAACGAGGCTACTGCAGCCATATGTGAAGGTTTGGGGGAGACATTAAGACATGTCACCCTAATATTTTCATATGAATTGGTCCCTAGACTACCTATTATCGAGCACTGTGTCTTCTCCAAAGTGAAACCTATGATTGCAGAACTTGCTGCTAACATTATCAAGTGTGTAAAGTCTGCAAACCTGTCATGATTTTGCAGCCTGCTGTTTCATTTCTGCGGATGCTGCCTCTCGGGGCCGCGAGAGGGCGATCTTGTTGTTTTTTTCCCGCCGTCCGTGACTCATTATGGTTATTCATTTCAGGTGTTTTGCTGGCTACATAAGCTCAGCGCCTTCTTTGTTCCATGTTTTTGTGTAAGCTTTGTTCACACTCAGGCCGGTAACTTCGGTATAGGACTAGAAGACTGCATATCTGTTCAGTATTCAAAGATACGCAGGAACTTCTTTAGCTTTAGAGTTATAGGTTTAGTCTTTAGGACCTTTTCTTTCCTATTTTCTTTCTCTAAACTAAGTTCTTTCCTCGGTTTTCTTCAGTGCTCTTTGAGGCTGTAACCTTTGTTACCCTTTTCTCCTTGTTACCCTTGTTTGAGCGCATTTGTGTTTTATTGAGCTGGAGGTTTTTCTTTCACTTTCTGTCTCTTTCCACTCGAGTCTTCGAGTCTGTTTTCGCCCTTTTTTCTGGGTTGTTTTCTGTTGGCTGATACGCCGGGGGTTATTTCCCCTTTGGGAATACCCTGACAGAACAGGAAAAATAAACATTCTTTCCCCCAACTTGTGGTTATCCCACGTTTGTGGGTAGCTTTTAGATCCCCTTCCGGTCACGTCTGGTTCTCCGACCCCTTCGCCTCCCTCACAAAACCTTTAATAAAAATAGAACAGCCTAATAATAATAATAATCTATACCTTTATGGTTTTAAAGCTTACAATCAATGCGTAATTTAAATTAATATCATGTCACAATCTTTGATATACAGATTTGCTATATAGTTGAGAGCGAGCAACAGATGTATTGTATTGACGGCTGTCAATGACAAACGCACACAAAAAAAGGCTTGTATTGACGGAATGACAACTCAGTTGAAGTAAATTGCTGAAGTAAAAAACACCATGCAATGCTGGAAGTATAACTAACATTTCAGTAAACTGTTAAAACAAAAGAAAAAGATGCATAATGGTTGTAGGCTACATCAATTTTATATCACATGACAATGATCATGTAGGGAGTATATAGCAAAAAACCCGACCATATAAGAATATTTGAGTGTGTTTACTGGGTGGAGTTGACAAGCTCCTTCATGTGCGCACAATTTTAGGATGATTTCTGATTTATAAATAGGTTGTGCATAGGAACATTTATTTGTGCGTACGGACATTGTATAAATCGTTCGTAGGAACATTTTAGGATATGATCGTACACTCACATTTAGGATGAATTCCAAGATTAATTTAAAAATGGGGCCCCAGATTCTTTACCTGTAGTTGTTGAACACAAAGGCCGGCAAAGGTAGTCAGTTCTACGCAGGCTGTTGTCACGTCAGTTGGTGAATTTCTGTACAACTTCTTTGCTCTCTCAGTGTCCCCTATTGTAGAGTCTCCACTAGGTGCATTTGGCCTCATTAGGGGGGATGTGGTGACAGGTTAATCCAACACTCAGGCCCCTGTGAGAGGGAGACCATGGTGTTGTGGTGGGGGCGTGAGGGTTGGGGGAGAGTGTCGATTGAGGACCGTGCTGTGAAAAATATGCCTGTTTCTCCTCTTCACACCTCTGTACATTTGCCATGGTAACATGGTGGCAGCACTCCTTTTCCCCACATGGCTTAATTTCCAGCCCCCGCCCTCCCCTGCCTCTCATAGCTGTGGCAAAACAAGCTTTCCATTATTTTTCCTAATTATTTTCCAGAAGTGAATGTGATTCACTCACCCCTTTGATCCCCCATTCTCTCCTTTTCTTCATTAGTTGTCTGATGGTCCCCTTCTCCATTTCAAACAATCTGACCAGCCTCCTCCGATTGGCATTCATAAACACCTTTGTTAGCTCCAAACAATGGGCATAACCCATGTCATAAGCGTAAATAAACATTTTGACCAGCTTATAACAACTGACATAAGGTTATAATGCATATAATGATAAACAAAATGACACTAATGACTTGACGTAATATGTTAGATGTCCTATATAGAAATCTATTGCTGTAAATTGGCATTAATATGTATGCTAATGACGGTGGTCCTGACAGTTTATTCAGTTCTTCTATGGCACTATGAATGCTACACAAGAGCTACTCGTGTAGCACAAGTAGTGTTACCCCTTCTCCTATTCGCCCTTCCTCTATCTTCATCTGCCCTCTTTTCACCCCTGTCTATTCCATCCTTCTATGTTACTCTGTCCACCACTACTCTCTCTCTCTCTCTCTCTCTCTCTCACTACTGGCAGCATGGTGATTGACACTTACAAATTATCCAGCGACGCAGGCATTGAGTGTGACCCCTCTCTCGTCTCCAGCAAGCCCCGCGCTTGCCGTCGTTTTGTCATCTAATTACTGCAAATCCCCAGCCCGCTCCCCACCGCTGAATTTTTAATGCGACTGCCTGCCTGCCTCCCTCCCTCCACTGGCTGACTCTCCCTGGTCCTAGCCCACACAGACTTCTTTTTAAAATGGCCTTTTTTACTTTCCCCACTCCCACGCCACATCAATTTGGTGCCTCCTTGCATTCATCTAGCGGTGCGTGGTTTTGATATTACAGTCTCATAATGGTACTGCGGTATTCTATGGGAGCTGATTGGTGGCCTTGCTTCTGCCCGTTCTCGTGTTGTTTGGGTTTTTCCTTAGCGGAAGGTGCCTTGCCCGTTCTGCGGCGGTTGCAATGAGGAATTGGGAACGGCATCTGTGCCCGGCAGAGCACAAATATTTGAAAGGAGAAACATTAGAATAAACAAATAGCCCGGAACTCCCCGCAGACTTGGGCATGCCGGCGCTGTGGCACGGGGGGGGGGGGGGGGGGGGGCGGCACCGGAGCGAGGCGTGCCGCTCGCTGGAACTCCCATCGCTCTCATTTCATAGCTAGAAATCAGCAGAGCTTATCTGCCCACCGGCAAGTGAATGGCGCGCGGGGGCGGGGGAGGGGAAAAGCGAGAGACTTCTCACCTGTCAGCCAGGCCTTAAGGCTGTCACACAGGGGGATCTGAGACACCGCTCCTGTGAAATAATTGAGTTCCCCTTTTTTTTCCCCGAGTGCCATCCACATCTCTGCCCACTCCGCGACTCTCTCGTTCGCCCTCGTGCGCGAGATTGCAAAACGGCTTTATTTATTCATCTTATTTGCGGCCCTGCATTCGTTCACCTCCTAGTTAACTGGGAAGGTCAGCTGAGATTTTTCTTGCGTGCAGTGATGACCTGGGGAAACGAGGCGGACGAGGTTTGTGTAGAGAAACTGTGTGTGTGTGTGTGTGTGTGTGTGTGTGGGGGGGGGGGGGGATTGGATAATGAGATGACCAGATTGAGGGATTGCAATTTGGGGGAATATAATTTAAGAAAGTGGAATTTTATATAGATTATTCAGGGATTATTTATGCCAAACAGGATATACTATACTATACATACACAACAGTAGCAGTCTTTATCCAGGAAGTGTTCTAGCCACAAGGCCAGTCCCTATATCCTCAGCCATCAGCTGCACGGCAGTAGACTAGCCCCCTTGTAACAAGAAACTGTATTTATTACAGGCGATGCTTGGAGAAATCACTGTCATGTCCTTTAAATGTCCATTTTGAGTAGTAGTACAGAGTTGCTATGGGAGTGAGAGAAAAGGAGCAAGAGAGAGAGAGAGAGAGAGAGAGAGGGGTTTGGGGCAGAAAGACTGGGAAGGCGACGGAGAGGGAGACAAAACAAATGGCCTTGTGCTGAGAGACAGCACTCAATCAATCATCTTTAAACAAAAGCTCTCGGGCCCAGGAGCCCTCTTAAAGCCTGCTTATTTAATTAAAAGTCCCATTTTCCATATTTATGGCCCCTTTCTTCAAATATTAACCTTCCAGGCTGAGGCGGGTTGATATTCAGAGCAGGGGGAGTTTCCCCGCTCTTCATCAATAGCATCTAAATATGTCAGAGCCGGGCTGAAGGGACGGACTAATTGATCGATGGGGAGAGGTGGAGGCTGACAGAGAGAGGGGAAGAAAGGATGTGATATAGTGTCCGCGGCTTCAGTGTTCAGATTGTTTTGGGCTGGGCTTTATGTCTGTGCGTTTATACGAGCTAAATCTTTGGAGTTACATCCGAGTCCTTGCTTTGTTCTCCCTCCAGCTCATCCTTGGGAGCACAGTAGCGCCCCCTATGGCAGGTCATGAAATGGTCTCGCACAAGCTCGCAGCAGAAGTATGTGGATTTTCCAATTTAATCAACATGAAAAAGTCAACTATCTAGGTAGGTGATAAAGCATGTTCACGCAGGGAAAAAATGTACATCTGTGATATATTTCTTTGCATATGCAGAACAATAATTGGCAGTCACTGCTTTCACACCTCTGAAAAACCTAGCACCTATATATTTTAATAATAGCTGCAGCCTTTGAATCCTGAGTTGTTAAAGCATTTAACCTGCATTTATATTTTACTCAAAAAAAATGGGAGTGCTAAGCAAACAAAAAAAAAACCTTGTTTATGTCAATACTTTGAAATCCTCATTGAGAAAGTCTCACCAATCACATGTCCATTCACATTTGCTTACTCTGGAGTTTATAGTGGTTGTAATGGATTATTCAATCAATGCACTACCCTATCTCTCCATGCTCTTACATGCTGCATTTGTACCTTTCCCTGGTGTTTCACAGCATATGTACCCAATATTTTATCCTACTTCATTTTGTTCTGTTCTTTTTCAGTATGTACAATGTGAAAAGTTTTTTTTTGCCAGACTGTTCCTTGTATGTCCCTGGTCTGTACAATGAAGAAAAAAACTCAAATGGATCACACTATTTCTGTCGCAATTGGGCAAGGCCTGCCATCATATAGCAGAATGTGCAATGTAATATAAATGATCTATACAGAACACTGATGCGCAATGTGGGAAACTGTGTACAAACTGTTATGACATACGACAATACTGTGATAGAAAGACCAAGGTAGTTGAATGCCATCCCTTTAACAAAGCCTAGACGTGGAAGTGCTGTTTTTGGAAAACGAGAAGCAAGGACAAAAGCAGAAGAGGTGAATAGGATGCATCAAGGCTGTGTTGGTATGAAAATTAAATTGGCAGATTTAATTGAACATGCAGTCAATTACTCCACCAGGTCTATTCCAGATAGAAATATTTTTACTTTATACGCCGGTGGAGACTTGCCCAGTAATCCTGTTTTTGATGCGAAAGTGGCATAAGTGGAAAAATAAGCTTTGTTCCTCAGAATAGTCCTAATTGTGCACACCAGGGCTTTTTGCGGCTTGGAGATAGCAAGAAGGATCCTAGAGGCAAGGCCGGATTCACAGAAGGATGTTCATAATGTTCCTTTGATGAATACGCAAAACAGGCGGACAGACAGACAAGATCTGCTTGAAATTACAGACTGCGCAAGTGACTCTTAAAACTTGAAAGAAAATTAGAACATGTGCAATATTTAAATGTTGTAAATGACTGCACTTCAGTACATCTCAATTCCTTGTTATATTAAATACATTTATCATGAAGTATGCTCCGTCCCTCATGAAAAATAATGAAAAGGGAGATCTTCTTTGAGTATCTTTAAGTACTAGTCAGGGTTCTGTTTCTTAAAAAGGGCACAGACTCCTCCATCAGCATGAAGTGTACACTTCTCCTTCACATATCTGACAAACACATTTCTGTGAGAAAGCGTTACCTCTGACACCCTTTGGTTGTTCACTTATTCAGTTCACCTCTGTTGGTTCCCTCATTTATTTGCGCCTATTCAGGGAGGCATTTGTAGGTTGACACATTAGCCATTTATGCAGCTGGATGCCTTACTGGAGATATTTAAGTGATATATTATGGGTCCCAGCAAGGATTCAATCACTGAGCACCTGTCTGTATTGCTACCCATATATACCACCTTAGAGGAGTTATGTGTCTCATAAATTAGAAAATATAAAACCACATTTGGTATTATGCCACAATATACTGTATGGATTAGACTATTGTGACATTTTTCTGTAGCCTACGTATTGAAAAATGTTTTATCACATACCTGTGTATGCAAATATATTATATATTCAGCAGTATACGAACACAATTGCCAATTTAACAGTAATAATAATTGATACATTTTACAGTATAATTTTAAATGTGTGGAGATATTTTCTTTGTGTTTTGGATCTTACAAGCATAACGTTCAGTCACACAGGTATATCAGCTTGTGTTGATTATTTATTTATTTTTTTGATTTTTTACATTTATTGCTGTTTAGGTTCACCTAATGCAGATGTGTATTTTGAACCCATCAGCTACCAAACCCAGCCATGTAACTGATTGAACATCACGAATGGAACTGTGCAGTTTTCCTTCCACCTCTTATCTGAATTATCCACTGCCTCCAGGGTTGCCCCCTGAGTTAGTACAGAGAGCGAAAGAATTCCTCAGGAGAGATTCTCAAAGCCTGCGTACTGTACCATCTGTGTGCCGTTCTCCCTATACGTGTAAATGAGGTTGCAGTGAATCTCTTTTGAAGGGAGGAAGGGCCCACTGGCACACTAAAGATATGTGTGCTGTATGTGCGCATGTGTGTGCAGAGTGTGTGTGTGTGTTTATGATTGTATGTGTGGTGTGTTTGTGTGATAGTGTGTGTGTGTGTGTGTGTGTGTGTGTGTGTATGTGTGCAAGTTAGAGAGGCTGGTGGTTGATAGAGCTAGTTTCTCTGGGGGTGTAACACCGGCTGAGGTTATCACTGGGAAGCGTGAAGACAATAATGCAAACTGACACTTCTGAAATGAGACAGTGGTTGCCTGGGCGACAGGCGACAGGGTAGGGGCTCCCCTGAGAGTACTCAGAGATGGAGCCTAAATGATGTTTGATTAGAACTTAGATCATTTAGGCCGGCAGAGACAGGCCTTTTGTTGTCAAGAGGTTGGTCACCTGGGGCCAGGAAGGGATTAGAGAAGTATGTATGATTCATGTGTGTATGTATGCGTGTGCATGTATGTTTTTGGGTGAAAGGAGCAGGAGGGATGTAGATGGCTGCTACTTTCCTTTGAAGGAATATAGAAATATAGAAGATGACAGCGAAAATGACTAGCGTCTCGATTTTGGACGGTCGCAGGTATCGCATTAACCACGATGCATTGCAAAGATAGAGTCTTAAAATAACGCCGTATTGCCACCCGTCGATGTTCTTCACCGAAGTTGCTAATTATCTGAATAGATCTGAAACCAAAGTTTCTTACCCTGCATTTCATGTTTGTCAGCCTGAATCACAATCAGATGAAAATAATCAATTGACTGAATGGCGTATTTCAGTTTCGCACATGCAAACCAGACGGGTTCGCGTTTTAATACTTGGTTGGAAGCTTCCCACTGTGTGCAGTAGTACAGAGCAGATTCTTTAACAACAGTTGTAGTTGTGCACCACTTTGATTCCTGCTGCTTCTGCTCAACCCACAGCTGGTCCATGGGGCTTCACACAAGGAGAGAGGAGTGAAAATTATATCCAAAATAGACTGAGCAGAGCAAACAGCAGGGGCACGGTACACATTGCCAAAACATGGTGTGTCTGCTGTTTATCTAAAATCCTCAGAGTAATGATTAGACAAGTGTCCTGGATCCAGTGTCTTCTGTCCAACACCAGCAGAGGAGGTGCCAAAGTCAGTATTTACCTGTCTTATAACAACGTAATATCCACGATGGTATCAACTATTTTCTTTGGTCACTATCACCGCATGCCAACAAAAACTACAGACATGATGGTATTGAGGCAGCTTTGTCTGTGGCGCACAATGTCCCAATAGCACAATAACAATGTCAGGCTTGACAATGATGGTAATCGTACGAGTGAACGAATGAAGAGCTGTTTGTTGGCCCATCACAGGGCATGTAACAGAGGCCGTACATTTCCACCTGCTGATACAACGTGTGTCCAAATGATTCTGACCGGTTTCATCTGTATTTGTATCTCTTTCCATAGCAGTTACACCTTTCGCCTACAACTGAAGACACACAGCTGGACTCGTAAGGGAATTCCTGGTATTCACCCAGCTAGCACATTACATTATTGTACTTTTTAAGAATGTTGGAGTACAGCTGCAATGCATAACAAACACATTAGGCACTTCAAATCTCAACATTCCAGCAATGTTGTAAATAGGTGTTTTCTGCAGAGGATACCATTTATAAAAAAATATTTTTTGTCATATATGCGTATTTCAATAAACACTACACAAATATTCTCCAACCATACTGTGGAAGGGTCGTAAGACATCCCAACCTTGCGTGGCAATGACGCGTTGTTTTTGTTGTTATTGAAGGAAAACGTCAGCGAAGCTGCGCATCATATTTATGAGACCAAAATGTTTGCGTACTTCTTGGAAAAGTATGCTCCCGAATATACTCAGCGAAAGCCCGGAGCCATTTATAAGAATAGATTTTTAGTTGTATACGTGTATTTCAATTAACACTACACAAATATTCTCCCTACTTTTCTCCAGAACAACATTGATCTACAAATTAAAATCCTGAGGCCCCTTATTAAGTGAAGGTTTATTATCACTTGTGCTCACAACTCAACTTCATGCAAAGTCAGTGCCTGTCCAATCATGACACTTCACAGAATATTTGGCAAATTAATTAATATAAACCCTGAATATATAGAGTACGCAAGTGAGTACGTCAGACGTGGGAGTCTGGTTTCGGAAGTAAATTCCCTATGGCAGATAGAACGGGCTTCAGAGACTATCGACTATTTCTTGAAATATGATTTATAGAATGAGCCGAAACGTTCCTGGATTAGCCTGTGTGGTATAAGGATATAGAGCATACATCGCAAGTTCCAATTTTTATTTTTTAAAGTAATGGATTGAAGATTGTAGTTCTGTTTTTAGTCCACTTTAACGGACTACATATACATTACTACAACGCACGGGTGGTTCTCGACCAATCAGATATCATCATCTCGTCTGGACATTTCTGGCAGAGCTGCCGCTGAAGACGAGAAGTTGAGAAGCCCGCCCGACAAGGTCAGAAATTACGCTATGGTTAACCACATAAAGCAATTCTGGCTTTTAGTCCTTCAAGCTAGCTAGCTAACGTGTCTAAAAACGGAGCTGTGTGCTGGCTAACGTTATATGACAACGTTTGAAGACAACTCTATGCGTCCGAAGGTGATTATGGGATGTTGAGTTTTTAAGCAATGCCAGCACTGGTATATTCACAAAAAAATACTAAAATGTAAAATATACTCGAAGCTGGTCCAGAAAAACGACATATTTTGTGAACGTTATATTGAACAATCCAGGAAATTGATGGTAAGATATATTCACTAGAAATAGTTTAAAAGTAAGTTTTACTTAATGTCTACGCTCTAAATGAATGGGGAATTTACTTCCAAAACCAGTGTGACGTAGTCACTTGAGTTCTCTATGTCGTACATACATCTCATCTGCCACGGAATGCTTAAAATCAAATTTTTCGCGTCATACAGGGGATTACGATTCATATTGCATCTTTTCCATTAATTGTATTACTTATGAGGTTTAACGAAGAAATGGGTTTGCTCTGCGTGGCCTCGGTCCGAGCTGCATCGCGGAGGACGTCACGGACGCAAGCTCTGGCGGGAGTGATAGACGGAGAAAGGAGAAGGAGAAAATCTGCAGTAGTAACCAAAGATTTCCTTAAGTGAGCAGGCTTTGCATTTTAATGCCAGCTGCTCCACTGAGCGAGGAAGAGTTGTGCCGGCCTTGTGTGAAAGCAATTTTCTCTATGCAAATGGGACCCCCCCCCCCCCCAAACCCCCGCCCCTCCCCCGGCTCCCACTCAATTTAAACGCGTATGATTAAAACCATTTCCAGGACTTAGCTTATGCAGCAGAATAAATTGAAAGTTTGTGAAACATATAAAGGGTATGTGTCTGTGTGAGAGAGAGAAAAAGAAGAGAGACCAGAGGGAGAATAAGAGATGCAAATGGAGGAGAAATTTCGATTGGGTGGCCTATTGTTACTTGACTACTAAAATTTCTGATATCACTATGTTTTTTCCCCCATAAAACAGATACATCTTTACATCCATACATCTTTGTTATATTATATACACCTTTGTTGTGCAATATATAGAAAGAGACTGAAATTATACTGCTAATTATACTACTTATTATACTTTTTTTTATTTCAGGCACATGCTGATATACGCACGGAATCATCTGCACAGAATTCACTTCTGTTTAGTGGAAGAAAAAAAAACTATTAGATTATTGTGTCTGTTTTTATTTCCCCCCCCTGCCTCTGTATATTTATCCAGAACATCTCCTGGATGCTAAGAAACTATGTCAGCGTTCCCTCCATGCTAATCTTGGTCTGTCATTGTCCAAGTCCATTTTTACATATTTACTATTGAGTGTGTAGATGCCTGGAGATCCTATTGATTTTTATTTCTCTTTCACTGTCACTGCTGTAGCTAACAGATAGAGGCATTGCAAGTGCTCACACTTTAAATATTCCCAGATAAAAAAAGGATAGATGTTGGAGGGGGCCTGTGCGTATTTGCACTATGCCAGATAGGGAGATTAGGCACATCCTGTCTTTTCACCACTGCTTATAGGTAGATGGATAGATAGGGGTGGCGGTAATGTGTTTGTGGCCGGCATCGCTTTTTGCTGCTGTCGACATCAGCTGTATCCCATCTGTCATGTGGCGCTTGGAGTGCCGTGCTCTTTGTGCATTTGGAGAGAGCACATAGGCAGGCATGCTCTCGCAAATCTGGTCAAGGTGACCAGTTTCAAGGAGTGGTCCTTCCTCATTTTGACTGATCTCTCTCTCTCTCGCTCTCTCTCTCTCTCCAGGTGCCTCTCATTTTCAAGAGACACAAAGCTGAGCTTGAGCAATGAGGGCACCACGATTGTGTCACCGCGGCTGTGTCCGAATCAGAGCCCCTATCTACTGCGTGCTGTCTCCCCGTGTACTGTGTGCTAGCAGCTGTGTACCGTTTATTACGGTTTATTATTTTCAAAACCGTACTGTGGAAGCGTCGTAAGACGTCCCAACCTTGCGTGGCCATGACACATGTTGTTTTTGTTGTTATTGAAGGAAAACGCCAGCGAAGCTGCGCATCATATTTATGAGACCAAAATGTTTGCGCGCTTCTTGGAAAAGTATGCTCCCGAATATACTCAGCGAAAGCCCGGAAGTAAGTATCATCTGGGGGTTTTTAAGTATACTGCATTTACAGAAAATTTTGTGTACTTAACTACTTCCGTATCCAGTCTACTCAGTAATAATACTCAATAGTATTGAAGGGTGCTGATTCAGACACAACCCATGTTAAGAATGATGATTTTAATTTGCCTGGTTTGGCTAGTTGTGTTTTTTTCCCCCTAAAATAATATGTATAGTTTTTATAGACATATTTCTAACCTATCTGCTTGTTTTAATGCAATGTTAAATAAAGGGCTTTTAAAGGTCCCCATCTGTATCTCTATATGCTTTGCCTTTACGCCCATATTCTTTACTGTCCCTCTCTATCCTTCCCTCTTCCCCATCCCTTTCTCTCACTCTATATTCCCACCTCTCTCACTCTCTCTGTTCCTCCCTCTGCCATTCCTCCCTGTCAAGAATACCGCTCTGAAGAATTCGGTGGTGTTGTGCGGCGTTTGCATTGGCAGCGCAGGCTTTAAAGAACAGCCAGAAAGGCCAGATTAGGCTCCTCAGGCAGGGGTCTGCGCCATGCAAAAAGCACCCATTGTTCCGCTCAGTGACCCCCCCAGCTCATTTCAGCCCGGCCCAGTCCAGTTCAGCCCAGCACCACCAGACCCACCTCCGACCCTTTTCAAATGCCCACGGATGACGTGTGTGCTTCGCCAGAACCGGTAGCTATGGACTGAACATGCCCTGCTTCATTAATAATAATTAATAATAATTAAATGATTGTTAATTCATGGCATTCTTGCTTTCTGTATAATTCGCCCATTCACGTATAACATAGGCTTATTCTGACTGCCCCCCCCCCCAACGCACAGTCTATACATGTATACATACGCGCATACATCGCATGCGTTTGTTTTCACGCATTCACAGTCACTCACACACACACGCACACACGCACACACACACACACACACACACACTCATTGTGAACCACACTATCACACGCGCAGTGGTATTGAATGCGATTGAGAAGTAAAAAATGATTAACCCTGGGTCAGCTCTCTGCCTCTATCTGTGTTGAGTTCTGTGCTCATCTCTGCCTGATTTACAGTCGTCATGTACCGCTGCACACATTTGCATATATCTATTAAATTCAGGTTGTATTATAGAATAAAAGAGAAGGGAAAGAAACACTTGTGAATTGTGGGTGGTGGTGGCGGGGGGGGGGGGGGGGGGGGGGGGTATTTAAAGAAATAGTGTCCTTTTCCTAGCAGATGCAGCTTGTATCTATACCCATACAGATGTTCCAACAGCCCTTTCATTTCCCTAGATCCTAATGGGAATATCTTCCTTTCTTTATTTGTTTGCTTTTCAGCTAAATTGGTTTGAGGGTGACGCGACTTCCCTTTTTCGGAAAATTGCTCCGGCCAAACAGCTGAATTTGACGGAGTCGAGGTGGATTGCGATCTCTTTAGCCGCGCGCTTGCCATAGCCGACTCCTTAGTGGTAGGACGCCGCTTTACAGAGGCGAGTCTGTGCTTCTTGTCCGTGGGGCAACTCGTGTCTTGATCCTGATTGGCTCTAGTCCCCCCCCGTGTCCGACCCGTTCCTCTCGCTCTTAAGCATCGCATCACAGATTTTAATTTAATTCAAGTGACAGAGGAAAAAACAAAGCGACAACAAAATAAAACAAAGCAAGGAAGAAAACAAATGCCGACTGGGCATACTCCTGGAATAAAGTGCCAAGCACTTGCCTGGGAACCATGCCAAGAGTCTGCTTCCCCTTGCCAGAAATAGGTGGCAGAAATGCCGGTGGAGATGGCAGTAGAATACTTCGTCCATGCCCAGTGTGACAGCCATGGAGCCTGCCAGGTCCTGTCGCGCTGGTGTGCCTGTCCCCAGCAGACAAGCCTGGGGTCATATCCAATAGCCACCTTGACACACACACACACACACACACGCATGCCACACACACACACACACACAGCTCTGGTATTATGCCACATCTCTCAGTCGTGCCAGCTCCGGGAGGCCCCGGGCCAGGATGCCCCACACGAGACTCCTCCTCTTTGTGTGCTAATTAGCAGTCTGATTGGTGAACAGCAGGCTGCAGCACATGTACAGACACTTCATGCACAGCGAGCTACACTTTAACTCTTGAAAGGCCCTGAATGCTGTGCCACACAAAGGCAGCGAGACCAAGAAGGCCACAGGACGCCCATTCGTCTCTCTCTCTCTGTCTCTCTCTCTCTCTTTATGTCTCTCTTTCGCTCTCTCTCTTTGTTTTCTTCAGTGTTTCCAGCCTTGTTGCACATGAGCCTGCACAATATGCTCATTTTTTTTTTTTTTTCGTTTTTGCGTTTTCTTTTTCTCAGTATACTACGTACTATAGTACATAATCCGTCTGTGTGGCAGCAATATTTCGCAGTCATGAGTGTTCTTCTGTACCTCTATTAGCTTTTCTGTATTTACAATATCAGTCTCTATGAAACTGCCTGTCTATGACCTATACAGCGTTCTATAACATAATATAGTACGTTCTGTATTGCACGCAATTGATTGTTTGTGGAAGAAAAATGTTTGTATGACATTTGAGGTATTTTAATTCCTTAAAAATAAGTCATCAGCGCTAATTAACGACATAGTCGTACAGTAGTGGCGGCTGAGGTTTCTCATAACTAATAAATAACTAATAACTAATATATGGCGTCGGCGCATGCTACAGTGCATGTTTGCTCTGTTATGCCTTTTAATTGTGTGTATCCTATATTTAAGGACTTTTTGGGGTTTGCTGTCAGATGAAGGAAAAGCAGTCCAGTGCGCTGTGAAGAAGGCAGGATGTGCGAGGGAGCAATAAGTATGTGCTAAGTTTCTAATGAGCAAACTGGAAAAGGTGCACATTTCCTGCGGATCACACCTATTTTGATATTAAGAGCTGGAATTAAAACCATGCTATGCATTAATGATTCCATGTTGATAAGTGGTAATTACAGAGGGTGTCAGACAAAGGCAATAGACCTGGCCACATGCAGCTGAGAGGACTGCTCAGCAGCATTGTAAAAATCTAATATGTATGCTATCAGGAGCCGCCGCATTACATATAACATGCTATTTGAATCTGATTTGCAATATATAGTAGGTACCATGCCCAAGGGTACAGTCGCATCCCATTTGGGATTTAAACCAGTAAATCCCCGGGTTACAAGAAGAGAATTCTCAATTCCCAACCCCCCCTCCCCCCAAATAAAGAAAGAAAGAAAGAAATAAAATAAAAACATGTCTGGACTCCCTTCTGTTCAGCAAAACCTCATCATTGTGGGCGGCAGTGTAGTATAATGGTTAAGGAACTGGGCTTGTAACCGAAAGGTTGCAGGTTCGATTCCCAGGTAGGACACTGCCCGTTGTGCCCTTGAACAAGGTACTTCACCCTGCATTGCTTCAGCCTATCCAGCTGTAGAAATGGATACTATGTCAGTGTCTGTGTAAGTCGCTCTGGATAAGAGTGTCTGCTAAATGCCTGTAATGTAATGTAATGTAAAGTTTAAGGAACCCTGTCAGTCAAACCAATTAAGCTTCCATATACACTGTAGACAGGCTAACTGTAATGCATTTTGTATGGTAAATTATAGTTTCTGTGTTGGGTGATGGTATCTTTGGCATCCTCTCTACCAGGGAGAGTGACATGAGATTGTTCAGGAATGCCTGGAACAAACAGCAGTTAGAGCTAGGTGCCACTGCTGTCATCACCAGCACAACAATCCTTGTAAACAGATTCATGCAAAGGCTCATTAATTGGTATTGATGATATAATTAATGGGGATGCTATTTAAACTGATATTTGTTTTTGCTAATACCACAGCACTTATACTCTAGTTGCAGTTGTATGTGCTAATCCATAACAGAGTGTTTTATTCAGGGGGACTGAACTCAGTCCTGGTCCAAATAAAGCAATGGCAAGAGTGAAAATACGGACAGTTTGATCTCAGGTCAGCCTGGACACTTGATTTGTTAAGACTTTTGGAAATGTTTGAATAACGGGAAGTAGAATATAGGAACAGCCGATCCTGGCAATAATACTGCATTCAGTCTCTTAGCAACCTCTACAGGAGGTTCATAGGAGCCACGTGTCGGAGAACCTCTGAAGAAAGAGCAGAGCATATCTGGTGTGATGTTGCGTATATTAAAGCTCTGTTCCATCGTTGCACACTGGAGAATGACCTCTCACAGAGAACTGTCACTTCTGAAGGCTAACATCTTTTGTCATAGGTCTTCATTTGACTAAACTAGATTATTATTATTATTTTTTTTATGTGAGCACTACTACTACTACTACTACTACTACTTATTGTTATTATTATTTTAATTTTTTTATTATTCATTTTTATTATGTAACGTGGATTATTTTTCATTCCTATCCCTTTACACGTCTTGGTAACTCAATGGTTAAGGCATTAGGCTTGAACATTGATTGCAGATCTTGGAAGGGCTCAACCCTTCAGCAAGGTATGTAACTTGTTTAATTAGAAATCTATTTAAATGACACAAATGTAAAAACAAATATCAGCTATTTATGGTGTGCTAAGTAAAAGTATCTGCTATGAATAAAAAACTGTGAATAAATTCGAGACAAGTGCATTTAAGAAACAACAGACATGGTATTTAATACATTTTAACTTTGGGTTTGAATTTCAGGATTTCACCTGGCAATGGAAGAAGTTGGTAGCCTGCCAATTTGGACATCAGAGATAAAAGAGTGGAAATTGTCATGAAATGATGGAGATGGAGTAGAAGTAGTTGGAGTGGAATAAACGATGTTGGAGTGGAATAAACGATGGTGGAGTAGAAAAAAACTGGTTTACCAGGTTCAAATAATAGTATATGGGATTGTCTATAAATTTATGTCCCAAATTATTGTCAAAATCTTGGATGCTATTGCATGATTATATTACATTTTGTTGCCTCCTGGCCCTCTAGAAAGGTTTTTAGCCTTGATATCAAATGGAAATAATGTTGGGTAGGGCTGATCATATTTTTTAATATTAAATTTTTAAAAAAATATATTCATAATTGAATCCCTCTTTGTCTCTTTTTTTCTCCACCTCACTATCTGACATTATTAAAAAGGTGACAGAACACGAAAATGTCAAAGATCTCAACCAGACTGGCCATTACTGTGCTCATGTGAGCTAAACAGGGCAGGCAATTACCACGTGCTGTGGAACCAATTGTCAAATCAGTATATTCAGAAAGGTCCACACTCTGCACAATTGCACTGCTGTTGTAAGTTCCTGTGTATTGCACGCTCAATTATAACTCCCTGTTCTTAACATGACTACAGTTACACCTGCCTATTTAATGAAAACCTTGCGACTATTTTCTTTACTGGACCTTACCTTGAACTAAGCTAAGCTTTCTCAATGATCTTCGCTGCTCCGTGGATGTAGCTGATAATTTTCTAATAATATTACTCAAAATTGTATAAATACATTGAAGAGTATTTTCTTCTCTTAATGCATCATATTGAATACATCTTTTAAAAGTAATGTGTTGGAATATATTTAAGAAAACATCAATAAGATCAGTTGATTCATCCCATAAACAGTACGTATCTGAGTACCCATAAAACACACTTACATGAAAAGTACAGACCAGGGGCCACATGTATAAAACTCAGAGTAAAAGAATGCGTAAAAGAATGCTCAGGGAAAATGTCGGAAATCTGCTTACGCAAAGTTTTACATTTTCTCCACCTGCCTTTCTATCACGGTGATGCCATTTATCACACTGACTCCAAACATTGCGTACACATGGTGTCCAGCGTGTGCAGAGGTACGCAGGTTCTCTTATTTTATACATCCGAATTTCTGCGTGTAAACTCGCTTGCGCAGCGTTCTGAGGGCATTTTTCTGCTCAGCGCTGTTTATACATGTGGCCCCAGGACTGACCCTGGCCTTCGTTTTTAAAAACTTTAGCGGAAACACGTCCCTCTAGTATCTGGGGCAAAGGTAAAAATTCATTCAAGATAACATTTTTACTGATATTAAGAATTATTTGCCCAGGTCTCATAAAAGGGAGATCATTAGGGTAGTCGCGATTAGGGATCACCCAGCGTGAATGCACTTTCAAAATTTTCAATCACCAAAATGATTCATTTAGATGAGTTGAATGGTCTGCTGTTGTTATCAAATATTCTCTGGCCCTTGCACACATCCATAACAAAGATCCTAAGGGCATAATAACATTTTGGCAAGGTTGTTCGGGTCCCTCTTGGCTTGTCATTTTGCCTACATATTAAATAACTACACTAAATTGCAAAATACACAGTGCTTCTAGGTCCTTTTGTGGGGTCACTAAACACCGCCATCCGTTGTGTCACGAGAGCGTATGATCGAAAGCAGAATCCACAATGGCACTGGGCAAGAGGTGAATCACAAAAAGGAAAAATATCCAATAGACAGTTTAATACTCCCGTCTGAGATCTATTGGCTGCATGACAAAGGCTATAAATACAGCAAGTCCCCAAGATGCATAAAGGTTACGTTCCTGGGACCACTACGCAAGTCGAATTGTAGGTAACACGGAAATTATTCATGCATAACTAAAGAAATGTATGGTCAAAAGGAATGATGAACTGTCCGTAAATGGCAATTGCAACACAGTATTTATGGAGTGCAGCAAACACAACTGTTAAGTCATTTTAAGTCAGTTGAAATAATATGTATTGATTGATACATACACACATATATGTAATACAATGTGTAAAATAAAGTACTCTTAAGTACTGAACATGCCTTATATCCTATTTTTGAACAACAGCATTACGGTATAAATGTGTGTTGGGAGTGTCTTCGAGCATCTCCAGTCCCCGCTCGTCTTCCGTATGCTTACACTACCTTGAATTGTTTCCCTACTTCCGTACTGACTTCAATTTCTCTGAAGAAATGCATGTAAGTCTGGATTTGTGCAACTCCGTGTTTACGTAGATGGAGGACTTTCTGTACTCATAGCCAACAAGCGTGATCAAAAAGAAAAGTCCACAATCAAACGGCTCCTAATTTGAATTTAGTGCAAGCGCAAAAAAGTAAAAAAAGGAAGAGAAACGAGTGCACACTTACCTCTTCTTTTTGATGATTTCCCTCCAGTCAACACGCCAAAAACGAAACGCAAAGATTTGTTCTTTTTTTTCAGTGGACGGTTTCTTTTTCACTAGTGAAGTACCAATATGAACCGTGCTCCATATATACAAGTCATTCAACAGCATAAAACCAATGGAGATGTAATAAATAATAATGATAATAATAATACTTTTGTAATAATAATAATACATTTTATTTATACGCACCTTTCAAGAAACTCAAGGACACATTACAGAGTAGAGTAGAAAAAGAAACACATAGGACAAGATAAGTAAGGAGAAAGATGACACAGAGCAGAATACAAAAGTGGGAGGGAGGGATGAGAGAGTAAAGGGAGAGTGGTGTAGTGAGGGTGTAGTTGAGAGGGATGGGGTATGGTGTGGTGCAGGGATCAGGTCACAGACTATGGGGATGGAGTATTAGGGTAAGCAGATGTGTTTTGAGCTGGCTTTTGAAGTGATGGATTGAGATCTGATGTTGGGGGGGCATTCCAAAGTCGGGGGGGGCCATGTGGCTGAAGGCCCGGGATCCAACGGAGAAAGAAAAAAAGAAAAGAAAAAGAAACCGATCATACAAACCTGATAAAATAATCAGACGGTGAAATAAAGAAGGGTCAGAGTGCACTGAGGTAAATGTAACCACCGGCTATTTTACATCTGGCCTATATTTTTTAGTTTGTGTTCAACATGTAAAGCAGCGTATATTGTGCCATATACCTGTAGTCTGCTTGTGTTTCTTACATGTAGACTCCTATTCTACAGGCTATTTTGTTTGCATATTTTTGCGAATGTCTTATCACGCTTGTTAATAAGAATATAATTCGCTCTGCAGACCAGCCTCTGCAACTCCATTATACTGCCCTGTCTGGAAAAGTGTATTATTACACATGATGCATTAAATCAGTAGCAGGTCTCCATGACTGTGACGCTATTGAAAAGATACCAATTGCTATGGCACCAGCTAATGGCGATCCTTAATAAAATCAAATTTTAAAAAAAGGATTTCCATTGGTCGCTATATATTCCCAGATGACAGATGCTGGCGCTGCCTACATTTATCCGGCACCTTCATATAACCAGCATGCGTAGACTGCATGGCCAGGGGGGAGCTGAGCGGTTGCTGACACCCACTTCAACACTACTTTCCCTTTTAAAGTCTCCGGCTGCTGACTTCCCCAAATTAGACTGTGCGACTCTCCTTTGTTGCCCCCTTGTTCCCCGCTGCAGTAGAGCTCCCCAGAGTCCAGCACCACCCTGTGAACACGTCACGTCGCTGGCTCAACGACCACTGGCGACCTTTCTCTCTGACCCCCAGCTTCCCGCCCCCTCCCTTCTCCCCTTCCGCATCTCGTCTGAGGTTAGTGCACTTTCCCGACTGCACCCCCCCACCCGTCTCTCTCTCTGTCTCTCTCTCTCTCCTCCTTCCGTCTCTTTCTCTTGCTGTCTCATACACTCTTAAATTCGCATTAGCATGTTTGAAAAGGAGGGCTGCGGCTGTGCTCACGCGCTAAGGGGAGGAGACGGGCGAATCAAACCGCCGTTAATAAATCACGCGTCCGCGGGCAGAGGGGCAGTTCCAGCCAGCGAAGCCGCGTTTATCTCGCCCTGTCAGTAGCGTGTGCGGATCTGAGATACTTGTACACTGTGCTCTCGCTCTGTCCCTCACACTAATGTGCTGATTAGAGCTGCTTCTGACCCGCTGGTGCTGACTAATAGACTAAGAGATTGGCGAGTGGACGCACATGCATACACATGCGAGCGCATGCACACACACACACACACACACAGACTCACACACACAAATGCACATTCACGCATGCATTTCAAGAAAAATGCTGTCAGCGGTACAGTGGAAGAAGACTATGCAGCTCGATCTTGGCAGCATTTGCCGGGCAGGGAAAAGACCAATAGCAACATGTGGACAATTTAAAAACGAGCATATTGCGGAGATCAGAGAAGAACCCCGATGCAAACCACAACAAAAACAAGGCGTGGGAGTCAGAGGCAAGCGCCACATTCCCTCCGAGCACTCGACGCCGTTCATTCTCACTTTGTAATGAGGTGTGAATAAATGAAATAAAGAGCAAGGGAGAGAGGGAAGGGGAAAGCGGAAGGGACTCGAGCAGGCTGGTCGCGCTCGGGCCCGGCTCTCGCGTACGCGTACGTGCGCGGGCGGGCGGGCGGGCGGGCGGGCTGTGTGTGAACGAAGGCCCGCCAGGCAGGCGGAGAGCGGTGACAGTTGGGAGTGTCGCTGTGACATTGTGTGCCTATTGAAAAGACAAGGGCCGCTCTGAATGGGCCAGTGGGGAGAGAGACAGATTGCGTTTTAACAGCCATCGCTGTCATCTCAAACAGATGTCAACTTCCCATCTTCCCTTTCACGGGGCTATATTTGCATTGTTCCCCAGGCCCTCTCCCAAAAGACTGGACAAAGAGGGGGAAAAAGGGAGAGAGAGAGAGCTTCTCCCTCCTTTCTACATCCGTTTTTCACTCTCTCCTTTTTTGCTGGATGGACCATTGTGATAACCAGTGAAGTTAGTGCTGTAGTACATTTTTTTTTCTCAATAAGATTACTGTAACCAAATTAAATATTTTCTTGGGCTGGCAGTGCTTCTATTTGGGATTTCAAAGGGGGGAAATAGTGCTGGCACTTAGGTAACCACAGGTAATATATGTATATGTGTCCGTAATTCTCACAATTATCTTAAAAACATATCCTCCAGCAACCATCGTATGTTTGCACGGTATTTAAATGATTTATACAATAAAGGGACATTGGATGTTGCGGGAGCCTGGAACCACAGCCAGTATCAGAGCCATGCAGTGCCTCGTAGCCGCTGTGCAGATTTTCCTCTGGGGGCTGAGACAAGCTTTTCCTCTTGGGGGGCTGTGGGGGGTTCAGGGGTCATCCCTGCGACAGTGCCTGAGCCCAGAGATAAGGCAGCTTGGGAGGGGAATTACAATGCTTTGGGGAAGCTTGGGAGGGGAGGGGGGTCTAATCGGCCATCGTTTCAATCTCACAATGCAGCGCCGATTATCGTCCTTCCCTCCCCCCTACCCCATCCCTCTTCCCCTAATCACGTCCTCACATCCAAATATCGGCCTCGCGCAGGAGTTTTCGGCTGCTCCGCACCCCCTACACCTGGACGGCCTGGCTAGAAACCTCTTTGGAGACCGGGGTCCAGTCCATGGCCTGCACTGACAGCGCTGGTCAGTCCAAGGTTGATCCACCAGCTCACATTTACGTATCGTTTGTGTCTCTGAGCTGCCCACTCCACTGTTGCACAGCGGACCTGAAATACTGTTCTCTCATTAATCTAACGTGAAATGGTGTTTGATTACTCCGCACCAAAGGTTCTGTATTATCTGGTGAAACATTTCCCCCTTGAGAAACAATGACTTCGTGGAGGTGTTATACTTCTGTATTCTATTGATTACAGTTGGAAGGTTTTTTTTAAAAAAAATTTTAATATAACTTTTATTAGGTGTGCTTGTCGAAATATAGAGACATGCTTCTTTGACTTGTGCTTTGCATTGCCACGACATTAGCCTTAATTATTTACGCTTTTAAACAACGCTATTTATAAGTAGCTATAGGCCTAGCTTTATAAGATAATGTATAGCTACATTTTCTTTGCATAATCAGACACTGGCCCCATTGGTACATAGATTGTTACGTATGATAACTTTGGTCATAACCGAACCAAATATAGCTGATAAATCTTTAATAAATTACAAAATGTACCTTTTTAAAATGATCTTGGGCTCAACAAAACTGGTCTTCTGATTTGACACTGAAATTCAATTTCGATCAAGTGCTTCACCAACATCTCATAGACATCATAGATGAAGACTTTGCAATGAACTATGGAACCTTGTGGCAAGTGAAATTAATAAATCGCTATAACCCCTTCTCTAGCACCACCTTTTTTTGAACACAAGCCCGAAAATAAAATGGTTAGTTTTCTTGAACCCCTTTGACTACAGGCATACTCCTAGTCCTAGTCTATAAGGTAACCCTTGGGAGTTTGTTGTCCAAGAGTATTAATGAAACAAAGTAACAGAAGCTCAAACACAGTGGAAGTGGCAGCTTTTTTTCTCACCCAAAAGATTTATTTATTTATGTTTGCCGGGATAAGGATACCAACTTTACCGTTGTTCATTTCATCGGTAGATTGCTGTGGAATATATGGAACGTACAGAGTCGTTGTTTTGATTGAGCCTGTGTTGTGTCATGCTACAAAATAAGGAACTTTTGTCGCTATAACATTGGGACCGTAAAATAATTTATTTTATATAGTCAGCTATTTCCCCATAGTATTACATTGAGCAGCCGAGACCAACCAACCTAGTGACATCACAACCGCAGTTGGTCCAAAATGGCTGCACCCTAGTGAGAAAAAAAGCTAACTTTAACGTCTTTTCCAGCAAATACGGGTCGATTTCAGATTTTAACGCATGGTCATATCTAATTTACGGTAAAAAGCTAATGAACCAGAGCCACTTTACCAAGTGCTTCATGTCCCCTTTAAGGGGTTAAAAGATGAAAGATAAAAAGGTAGGCTACATGGAAATACAAACATTCACATACTCCTTTGAAATATAAAACTGCAAACAAATAAGTTATTCACATGGAATTTTGTATCTTATGTTAAAAATGTTGTTTGCGATGCACAAAATAATGTGGATGTTACATCTCCTGAATATGGCGACATCAGGCAAATCGAATGCTCAGCGAAAACCATGTAGCTAGGTTATTTCCGGTGTGGCATCATTACCCATTTACCCTTTATATTTTGCTACTTTCCATTCTATGCAGGTGTCAGGCACGCATGTGCTGTGAAATTTGTTAGCTGTTTCTATGGTAGGCCTAATCCAGAGAGTTATCTAACAATGTTTTTCATTTAGCTATGTCAACAGTAACTTTCCCTCACTAGCTATGTTTGAAGCACAGTGTTAGATGATGTTACTAGCTAGCTAACTACTTTACCTTGATCATTGCTCGTTTAACTTTGCTTGAGGTTGAAAACTATCTACTTTCACTATATATGTTTCAAGTGTCTCTGAGAAGCAATATGTAATGATAAATTGATATATTGTAGCGTACGTAGTCAGAGGTTTAAGTGTCTCTAAGAGCCAAAATGTAGATACAGGGGCAAAATGTGAAAGTAGCAATTTAGGTGGGAAAATATTACAAAGTAATAATACCACACTAGTGACCTTTCCTTTGCTAGCCAAAATTAAGAAAAGTAATGATGGCACATGTGGAATTATTTCATTTAAATAATAGTGAACATTTAAAGTGCAAATTGCATTGTAGAGTACTAATACTTATGGGCACTGCGACTAGCGTGCGTGATCATACGAAAGCTAGTTCACCGCTGCTAGTCTGGACACGGAATAGGCCCTTTTCACACTGCTATATGTTAACAGGAAGTGACGGATAAACCAGGTAACAATGAATCCGGTTCGCTGATCTTCCAGTTCAAGCAGTCGATGTTAGTCGGTTCATGTGGGCTGGTTCTCAGTTTTCAGTCAAACGAAACGCCGGTGCTCGGCCTCGCTTGTCATCTTACGTTTAAAAACGTAACTATTTCTACACAGAATTTGACGATATGAAAGCAAAAAAATGTTCGAGCAAATTCAGATGAAACCCATTACATTAGCATGCAGCCGCGAAAGCAGCAGATGTTTGTGCGACTCGTGACAAGCTGGCTAACGTTAGCTTTCAAACGATGCGGAACTAGGATGCTAGTTTGTCATCTTACGTTTAAAAACTTCACAACGTTATATTTTTAAGCGGTGCAGCCGCTTCTATACGTGACATGTGTGTCCGTCCGTCCATTCGTAGCATGAGATTTAAACCAATCAGGAGTCGCCTATGCATCACATGCCCGGCAATACAATAGTAGCTTGAGAAAAGCATGCCCAGATTCAGACAGCTCTATCTCAAAAAATATACATGTCACAGCTTAGATATTCACACTGTACGAATCCTGGGAATCAGATGCACATCTGTATATAATATGTCTTGTGTAGCTTAAAAACTGTAGTCGTGGTGACAAGTTAGAAAATGGGTTTGAAATTGAAATTTTGAGTTTTGAACATTCCACCTGTTAGCAAGGTGAGTCGCCATAGCAACCCCCCGAAGCAAAATCAATACAAAATCTACCACCAGTGTTCTGCTGGACCCAGTCAGTTATGGAACGGCCCAACAATCCATGCACCCTCTTGTTGAGTTTGGAATTACATTGTTATTGTTCAAGTAATAACTGTAATCTTTCCTGTTTGTTATCAAAGTATATTGCGTATGTAAATAAATAATATTAAACCAGAGGCCATTGTTTTTGTACATGTAAACAACACACACATTTTCTATTGCATTTTTTAATATGATTGCTCATAAACCTGCACCGCTTACTTCACCACCTGGGTGTGATTTGTACTCTGAGTTTGGCATTAAGACATAGAGATGATGAAAGCCAAGACCTTTTTTCTAGTAAAATCACGTGAAACCCAAAACATTAGCTAGCTTGTAGCCACGAAAGCAGGTTGTTTGGTGGTGAGAAGTTGGCTAACTTAGCTTCCAAACGATGAGTGCTGTCATTACGTTTAAAAGCTTCAAAACTGGATTTTTAGACATTTTACCAGTAAAATCATGTGAATAATTAGGGATGGGAATCGCTAGATTTTATTGATATCAATGCCATTATCGATTCTGCTTATTGATCCGATTCTGCTTATTGATTCCTTAAATATTATTTAGGTTATTAAAAAACCAACTATTACTATCGGGTGGTAATCTAAAATGCATTCAATGACATCATATTTATACGGTATAAAGCATTTGTTTTTCATTCATATTTCTTAATTCATATCATGGAAAATATTTATCTGCTATATTTATGCCTGTGGCAGAGCATCAAATAAAACAGTCAGAATTGTATAATTCTGTAAATTGAAATGGCAATATAAATGGCATTTGGCTTGATCAATATGACTGCTTAAAAATATCAGACATCAAAGAAAATAAGACACCGGAAAATAATGAAAAAGGACACGAGAACAGAGGATAAAGTATAAGTTATGTATAGTATAAGTATAACGTTATGTCAAAAAAGATGGTTAAAATATTGTTGTTTAAACACTGCTCTGTGATTGAGATATTTAGGAGTTTCATTCTCTAACGAAGATCGCAAACTTTACTTATGAGGTAGTTACGCTCCTAGGCGTGTTTCATAAAGCTGCACCGTAACGTTTGCGTTGGTTTCTGTATTATCAGAACAGTTTCAACTGTCACCGCATTCTCCCCTATCTCATTTAGCCTATACATGTACATGGAAGAAAGACGAGATCTTTAATGTTACCTGACCATTTTTTGGAGGCAAGCTGGTTCATCTTATTAGCTGAAGATGACAAAGATTGAAGATTATCATTTAGCTAATTTAGGTTAGTTATTCGCTTTCCAAATCTAGGCTACTCATCTGTGCATGACCAAGCAGGCAATCGTTGTCAGATTAGACTACCGCCAATCAAAACACTGGAGTTTTACACTTGTAGTTGGTTATAGACTCCCGAGGGAGGTCCACACACTCCACAAATCTGTTGAATAGTTTATCATTTACGAAGACGGATCACAAAATGGAGAGCTTACGCAAAAACATTTTCTATTGATTTTTAAATGATAGCAATGTTAGCTTAAATTAGTTTTCAAAAAATGACGTTTACATTTTATTTTTAGACGGGGTGCCAAACTCTGCCTGCCAGCATGCACTGACTGAATGAAAAACGACAGACAGCGCGCATGATGTGACGTTGTTTTGCTATGCGTTGGTGTCGGGAATACATGTTGGAATCGATAAGAGAATTGATAAGCTCCAAGGCGAACGATTCCGAGGAATCGGACAACTTGGAACCGGTTCCTAATGGGAACCGGTTCTCGATTCCCACCCCTATGAATAATGTTTGTAGCCGCGAAAGCAGCTGATGTTTGGTGACAAGCTGGCTAACTTCCAAACAATGTGAAACTCCGGCGCTACCTTGTCATCTTACGTTTAAAAGCTTCAAACTAATGTTATATTTTTATTCCGAAAGTGGCATTGACATAGCTACAGATTATGAAAGCCAAAGACATTTTTCGAGTGCGGGGGAGAATGTTCCCACGAACCATTAGCGTATTCACCGATGAAAATGTATTAACGTTATTGTTGAGTGGTATGAGCACTGAAATTATCTGGGAAATTGGCCAGATTTAGCATTCGGTAAGTAGCTAGCGGTATAGCTAGCTACTTACCTAGCACTAAATCTGACCAAATCTGAATAATTTCAGTTATTTGATGTGCTAGCCACTGAGGGACACAACAAAATGTATTGTTGATTGACTGCGCCATTTGTTTTGATGACACCGGAAATGTAATTACCTGGTAACTGAAATCGGCAGAAATGGCAACCCGGAAATGTGAAAAGGGCCTATTATCACCTTAACAGTCAGCTCTGGCGTCATTCTTTCGGAAGAGGCCTGAGATCCACAGCTTACTAATGCACATGATTGCCAAACATATGCTTATAAGTCTAATGTGGTAACAGTCTGAATTTCATTAACAGTGTTCTGAAGTACAGCCTATAGGCTACTGTCATTTCTGTTTGGTAAAAAAGCCGTTGGTCGGTGTTTGTTGTCAGCATACAGTAAAATTACCTTTTTTATTTTTATTTTTATTTTTGGGTGAAGTATTCCTTTATATTATGAGGTGTCTGTTCAGGTAAATTCAGAGTCTGTTCTTAAAGCTGAGTATTATATCCTAGCAAGTGTTATGATGTTTTAGTTCTTTACGTAGCATTATCAATTGCTTTGATGTTATGAGTGATACCGCAATTAAAACAAGTTACATCACAGGAGAATGTGCAGGAACAGCATAACTAAGCAAAACTGATAATGTAGATGGCCAATAGCAGGTCAGTTTAGCAGGTCCATGATTAAAAAATATGAGCAAGACATGTGAATGTTAATGCTATCAGAATTTTAGATAACAGACCTCAGCATATCACAACACGTGCAATAACCTTAAATTGAACTGGCATATCAAGTACACACAATTCGATAGCCATCGCTGCTTCTGATTCCGTCTACATAAATAAAAACAAATTGTGATCATATGTGATATGAGTTGGACCATTTTAAAAAACTACAACCGTGGGAAAAAATAGCAGCTTCACTGGTTGGCAGTATCCCTCCTTGAAAACTGACCAAGCCAGAGCATGTCTCTTTCTTTCTCTGTCTATCCTTTCCTCTTGGCGCTGAGATTTCTCCTTACGAGTTTTCCCTGCTTCTCTCTCTGCCCCCCCACCCACCCCCCCTTCCATGCTCTCCTCTTGCTTGGCGGCACACACTGAATTAGCCAGCATGCCGCCTCCCCGCCTGCTCTCTTATCTTCAAGCCGCCGTCCCGAGTAATTATTATTATGTGCTGCAGAGATAATTTGAAAGCTGTGAGAAAAAAAGGGAAAAAAAAGGATAGAGGAGTTTAAAAAAAAAAAACTGTGGTGGCTTCTTTGGCTGTTGGTCCTTATCTGACCTTGGGCAGAGGGCCTCATTGTTAAGCAAATCTCGTGTGTGGGGAAAATGGAACCGATTGCAAAAATGGGAGGGAATGCATTATGGAGTGATAGTGGCAAGGGAGGCACGAGAAGAAGGGGGTAGAGGAGGCAGAACACATGATGAAGGCGTGTAAAGATTTAGGATTGAAAAGGAGGGGTATTGGTATGGAGAAAAAGGGGGGGGGGGGGGGGGGGGCTCACATGCACATTTACCGAGACTGTCAAACGGCTTGTCATCCACAACATGGTTTTCTGTACACTAGTGTTGTAATTTACAACGTGTGTTATCCTTTGCATTTGTGCCAGATGACTGTGTCCAAATTAAAATAAGCAAAGGACAAACACGCCGATGTGCAGACCTTCAGCAATGATATACTTGGTACATTGTTTTATAGGCCGCACCCACGGTTATTTCTATTGCATTCATAAACTACTCTCAGATATATAGATCCATGCCGTCCATGCCTTGCCACGGATGCACAGACGGCCCCCCGCTTGACTGGTCCAGGTCCCACTCTGAATCATGCTACGCGGGAACACATTTCACTCCATCCAAAAGAACTGCGTTATATCCTGGTGGGTTCCTATGCTTTATTACACGGCGTCAGGGTTTGTCCTTGCTTTGGCGGGAAGTGAGTTATGCTTTCCAAACATCAGTTCCGATGCAAGGATGCTGTTGCCCGATAACCTGTAGAACTCAGCGTAGACTGAAATCCTCAAATCACCTGGAACTGAAAGAATAGCCTCACACTGTGTGTAAGTGCTAGTGAGGGTTTAAAGCCCTTTGGGTGCTTCCAAACATAAAAATGCAGGAAAATCATTTGGTAGATGCACCACAAATTTATAAATCATCCCTATAAGGGCCATTGATTTGATTAATGTGTGTTTGGAATAACAAATTGTCTCTAGGATTTGTTTTACAACGCTAAATGCTTTATTTTGTTCAGAAACTTCCCCCTGTTCTGATCGCAAACATATACTCATTATTGCTGTAATGTAAACTACTGATAATGTTTCCAAGAACAGCTCTGGGTGTCCTATGCAATGTTTTGATCGATCGAAATTAACAGCTACCCATCGTTTGAGCTAATAAACCTGTCAGTTTTTTACTCAGGTATAAAGTACAGGTGCATAATTAACTGCAGTACTGTATATGATCTCACCAGAATGACGTGCACAAGCCCGCTTTAAAAGGCAAATGGGGTAGACACCACACCTGTTTCACGTTTGGACACAAGGCACAAACAAGGGGTACATCTAATCTGAGATATGCATACTGTAATTTATGGTCACCGCCCCCCCCCCCCCCCCCCCCCTCAATATTATCCTCAAATGAATTTCAATTTAGCTACTTGTCCCCATTGGCTGGAATGGACCCCCTTTCTTAGCCCTCAGGGAGTGGTTGGTGGTATAGACAGGTGTGTAAATTTGTGCTTTGCCAGCAGAAAGAGGGAACAGCAGGGCGCGAGACTCCTGAAGGAACCCATATATTTCAATCAGCCAGGCCTGCCGCAGAGCGGGTGAGTCTCCATTTCCAGTGAGGCAGGCTCCTTTAATTAGATCCCATTTTGATGGAACAACAGTTCGTCCTTCTGTATGATTTAAATCTGCCGATTCCGGTAATTAATCGTTTGCCTGCCCTTCGTTAGGAGCGAGGGAATGGGGGAAGGGCTTATAGGAGACAGGAGAACCATATGAGGAGCAATTACAGTGAGGGACTGCAGTGAGCTGAAATATTGTATGATTAGATGAGAAAAAATTATGCGGATGCCTTAATGATTTAAGGTGGGTGCTGCTTTTTGGCGAACTTGGGAAGGACAGGAAATCTGGAGCAGGCATGAATGAATGAATGAATGAATGAATTAAAGGTATAAAGCATGTTAATAACTAGGCAATACAGAATGTGCAAATGTAACATACTTTATTTTTTTAAAAGGATAGGTGATTGTCTTAATTTAGGCCATTGATTGACACAGTGTCCAAAATATTAATCATCCCTCTTCTATATAAAGCACACATACTGTGATTATTTTCCTGTTTTTTTTTTCTCTTCAGTTTACCAATTAACAGTTGTGGTTATGGAGCCACCACTGTGTCACCTGTACCCATGTAATCAGCCTTAGCATGTGTCCTCTTACAACTGCAGTATTTTACAGTCTACAGGCCAGCACCAATGTGGTTATGGTATTAAAAGGCTTCTATGCACCACTAGCACAGGCTTTCGTGGTTTTCCTTTGCTTTGCAGCTGTACGCGTTTAGAGGGTGAAATTATTCCAAATGAAGTCCTCAGGTAATTTTATTTGTTCAAAAACAAATTTTTTTTTGTTCTACTGGCAGAACAGTAGTAGCCTCCACCATTTCCACATAAGTTCTGCTAATTTCCTTTGCAACTTGCATCCTTTTCAGGAAAATGACACAAGACTGACATGGCCTTCTTCAGAAAAGACCAACAGGACATCTTCATTATCCCTGGCTGAAGTGGTATTGAGCTGGACACAGTGTGCGCCAGCGGTCAATACAGGGAGGTGAATCGGCGGACTGTGGAACTGACACCCGGAGACCCGGAGCCACTGTTGTTGTTGTCCCACCAAGGTCCCTGGGCTGCCCCTCCGGTCACCTGCCATCTCTGAGATCAAAGGCCACGCCTTCTCATCACTCCTCCCTTTCGGCGTTGGACCCGCATTGATCTGGAAGAGGAGCAAAGGAGGCCTGCGATAATGAACACAGGGAACAGGGAATACGTACAAAATGGCTGACTCCTGTATTGAAAAGGGACTGATCTGAGAACAGTAGAAAGATTGGGGTAATGTGAAACTAGGAGTCGGTGAGTAAGATCTTTTATGCCAGTACTATATCAAACTGATGACTCCAGACGAGATGGTCAAGTCCCGATTCAGCAATGTAATAAGGCAGTTGGAAGAATTAGGGGCCCATTTCCTAAGGTTCTATAAATGGAACCCAGAAGACTAACCCTGAGCCAATTGGAGATGCGTAGCGTGGGGTTGGGGTTGTAAGGTACCATTACATCCATGCTGAGAAGAAAATATAGAAGCAGACAGTTATGCATTGACGTTTCATGAAGACTTCATAAAAGACTGGTTTGTGTTTGTTCTGTTAAAAATGGTACATATGGTTTAGTTAGAGGAGCTGGACCTGGTTGAGAAAATTTGAACATAATCACAAAGTCCAACTCTTGACTAGAGATAATCAGTAGTAATTACATTTGATTTTGTGCACTATTCAAATAAAAGGATAACGCTGACTTTAAAAGTCAGTCCTTCTATAGCTTACTGTAATTTCGGTATCTGTCATTCTCGTACAGATTTGGTGAGACAAATTTGGGCAGATGTATATGTGACTCGTGAGTGAAATTAAAATGCTAATTTATATTTGTTCTGCATGGAGCCATTGAGTCACCAGGGCTTGGGTTGTGTACCACCCTTAGTGTCCATGATTTCATTTTCATCTGCTCTGAAACTTGGCTGCTACGTTCCACTTTAAACCTGTATGTGGTCATCTGACCGTCCATAGATGCATCCATAACAATTGGTGCTTTTCAAAAGAATTTACATTTGCATTCAACAGTCAAGGGTGATGCCACCCATCACTATCTTCACAGATTTCACTCTTCTACATGAATATTCTGATTATTACAATTTATGTGTTCACTTCACACACCCACGCGTGGACCTTCCCAAAAATCACGCACAGCGCACGATTTAAGTGTGCACGCACAACGCGACGACCACCGCACACATAAATTCATTGTTCCGTGTGTGAACTTTGGCTAGGCAGACGTAGTGTGTTTGTTTCATCATTTCCTCCCTATTCCCAACTCCTACTTTCCACTCACTCATATCCATTGCCGACTGACTTTTGTAAAAAAAAAAAAAAGATTTAGTAGCCTCAGACCCCACGTGAAAAAAAGTATACTTCATAGCGGCGTATCACAACCCAAGTACCGTATTTGGAAACGCACAGATGATGATGTGTTGTATACAGATATTTATTTTTTCTTCCCAACGTTTACCAATGATATTTGGAAAATCTCTGGTGACCAAAAAAAAAAGAAACTATGGTAATTTGTGGCGTGCAATAAGATGCAAAGTATAAAATAGTATATTTCAAGCGTACTTTTTTTTACACAAGGGACCACTATCTTGTTTGTGGGTGCATGCATGCTTGTTCATGAGGATGTGTCTTTACAGATGTCCTGGTACTGAATTGTAATAAACATTCTATTCAATATCAACCTTCTTTTTTTGAAGCAACACGTTTTCCAAGGCTTTTTGTGCAGCGTCTCTCTCAACAACAGAAGCTCAGTGTGTCACGCCTTTTGATAAGTCTAATCGAAGATGCCTATTCACAGATCCCAGAGAAGGAAGAAAACTTCCAGGGAATATCCTGTAGCGCATGCAATTGTGGGACGTATCTGATGTCCCTGCACCTCTGCGCTGTTGTTCCCCCTCAGGCAAGGGAGCACTTATTATTTACATTTTAGACATGGGCAAGCGCATCGTCTCTGGGATCTCATGTCTTTCATGGTTGCTTTTATACAGTGCAGTTATTAGGCAAAGCTTAACCGACAGCGGCACAGCAGCCTGCCCCCTGTGGTGGGAGGGGGGAATTAATAAGTGGTTGAAAAGCAGGGTTAATACAGGAACAAACTAACTGCGTTTTGTTTGTATATTCCACTCAGATGGATCCCTTCTACAGCCAAAAAAATATATTTTTTTTTAAACTTTGTGGAAAAGGTGGGACAAAAATATGTTTTCTTAATGAGCATGTAATTATAATAATATGTCTGTTAGGATTTTGGGATGAAGGCATGAAGCAGCTCTATACTGTCATACCTTTCTTCCGCCATGAGTGCTTATTTACACAATAAGCAATCAATTCCCAAAGAGTGCAAATTCTTGACAGGCACTCAGATTTAAGCACGCAGGGCCTTACTAAATAATCTGTAATTTGTATAGTCTAATGTTATGTATCTCCAGGTTTGGTTCACAACATATTTGTAGATATTTTTATGAACATAAAGTGTGTATTCACTTACGTGTGAGTGTCGCAGAGCTCTGTCTGTCAGCGAAATCAGATTACACATTGCCAGTTGCCAAGCTAACATACCTATGATACAAAATTAACTGCATGACATCAAATTACTCAAAAGACAGAGCAAGAGACTGTCTCCATTGCAGACAGCCTGAAAGCCTGTGTGGCCTCACAAAATGACTTGGCCAAATAGCCCCTTACGGTAATTACCTAAATTGGCTCATTCAAAAACTCTTCATTGTAGAAGCAGTTAATTAATTAACAGCTTGAGTGACAGGCTGATGGAGAGAGCATGTTAAATAGGTTGTGTTGGAACTTGATGTATTGTTGAAATAGATCCCTCGCTCTCTGTAACTGTCTACCTTTCTCCCTTCTGTCTTTGTCCCTGACCCCTGTCCATTTCCATCTAAATGAACTATTCTTTCTTATTTTCAAGCATCAACCTTCACAAACATGTTTGTGAGCATATGATAAGACAAATATATTTTGCTATTTCCTTTGCAGATATGGGACAGAGTATTTTTTTATTCGACTACAAGATTTCTACGTCCGTCTGAATTTCACTTTCAAGGTTCAACGTATTAATACTATATGTATATATATATATATATATATATATATATATATATATATATATATTTAAAATGCTCAGTATTTGTGTTCTTGGGTACTAAGAAAAAGAAATCATCATAAACAGAAGGAGAGATAATCTACAATTGCATATCTATTTTATTTACCCCTTTGTTTTTAAAAAAAGCAACAATGTTGTGAAAACCTTATATCTACAATAAAACATGAAAAATAGATATAATGTAATAAAAGGAACGTTGTGTAACACATCTTCCCCGTGGTAATATCATTAATGTTATGAGTGGAGATACTACTGACAATGTGGAGAGTCATAAGAGACATAAGAATCATTGGGAAGGCATTACCACATATTTTTGAAGTAGAATTCTGTGTCCTTTCTCAAGGCGCCCCTTTTTGTGAAGGCAAAATACTGCATTTTTAAGCAGCTAAAATCATTCTACAAATGTGAAAATAAAATGGCACATTCATAGAAGTAAACACTTGTTAAAACTGAAATAATGACTATTCAGAATGATTAAAACACTTTTTTATTAACTATTAACTGAATAAAAATAAACCTTGATAACTTTGTGTACAGGCTTTTTTTTTTTTTTCATATCATTACTCAGTTTGATTTTCAGAGTAAATGTCTTTAGTCATCAGTTTGAATTTTACCTCAGAATTTGCTTGCTCTTCTCATGTGACTGAGGTGGAAGTTGTATCACCTGTTTTTATAGATGCTCATCAGCTACTGATTCAAAGACAATTCCAAAATTTAAATGACTTTTAAATCAAATTAGAAATATCACTCCTCATTATCGTTCATTAGTGACTGAATATTAAGTTCTTTTGATAGCACATTTCATTGTAGGCCTACTTTGTGCAGATTATTATAAAGGGGTATGGATAATAATTGCATGTGCCAAATAATTAATAATATTAAGATAATGTGGATGGACACCATTATTAATTAAACTGTTTTTATTCTCCCAGATTAATTTTCAAACATTTTTATGTTTGTATTTTATATACCAGAAAGGTTAGTAATACATTTATATTTATATTTGTGAAGTTGTCATTATACACCGGATGTTATGATAAAGGAAGAAAATCTCCTTGGAGTTTGCATATCCAAGTTGAATTGGACCAGGTTTACTCCATCTGTTATGGTGGTTGTTCAAAACACTCAAAGTTGAATAATATATTGAATTGTGATTTATACACAAGTCACATTCCACTGAGGTTGAAGATTGTGCAGTCAAGGCCAAATAACATTCAATAACCTTTGAGCATTTGATTTAAAAAAAGATGTGTTCGGCACACCCTTCTACATCTGTCATCTTATCATACAGTTGCCACTGAAACAGAGACCACGAGACAACCAGTGCTCTGAAGACCTTTCCCATAATACAGAGAGTTCCTCGGGAATTCTATAGAATTACAGTATCAGAATCATTCCGTGATAGTGAATATGAGACATTTTAAGATGTCGCATCATCATATGAACAAGACACAAAGGCCACTGCACGGGGAGTGGATTACAATGAAGGCCGCAGTGTGGAGTCTCCACCCTCACTGTGTTGGATCTGTCCACCATCTTTGAGTGAATTCAGCTAAATATTGTTGTTTGATGCCGTCGTTTTCCCTCCTCGCGTCCTCGTTGGTTCATTCCTTGTGCCTCCGTAGCTCTGCCCCTGTGAGGTGTCTTTTCCAAATGACTGTTGTCACCTGCCTAAATGTTCCTGTGCAATTATGGAGCCTGGAGCGAACTGGATGTGAAGAAGCCCTTGGCATTCCTCCAGTTCATTCCGAGGAGCAGGTGAATGCATGGCGGTACAAGCAAAACACAGCTAAAACAATAACAATCCTTTGACCGGGTAAAGAAAAAAGAAAGAAAGAAAGAGGAAAATAATAAATACTCCGAGTGAAAGAAAATCTGCGGTCAACCTGTGAGCAAAACAAAGGTCTACAGATTGATTAGGGCCCGGATTGCAGCTCTGTGCATTCTAAATCCCCTTGTTGCTACAGGATGGTTTTAAAGCCAAGAGGAGAGTGTTCTATTGTCTGCACAAAGGCAACTTAACATGCTTTCACACCAAACAAGAAAAGGGAGGGGCTCGTGTATCGGGGGTGGGTGGGGGGTGGGTTAGTGGTGTGGGAGCGGGGGGGCGCTTTCTCCGGCTAAAATACGGAACAAGAGGTGTGAATGAGACGCGATTCTCATAGGCTTTACCTAAATCCTGTCCGTCTTTCTTTCCTTGTTTGTTCTCGAACAAAACAACAAACAGTCAGAGGGAGTGAAAACAAGGGGTTTGGGGGCTTACGTGGTCCCGTATTCCTCAGCACTCCTGATCCACTGTTGGCATGCTGGAGCCTGACCTCCTCATTGAAGCTTTCTGATGTGTTTCTATAGATGGGAGCGCCCCAACCCCCACCCTGAAAAAGCTAATTAAATGACTACCAGTGCCCAGGAATTTGCGGCTTTGAAACTCGGCAAAGGAAGAAAAGAGTGCTACAGGGAGCACAAGGAGGGAAGGGCCAAATAGCGCTCTTTTATTCTACCTTTTTAATTCATCTTTAGACGCAGTCTCGTTAGTATGATCTACCCTCCGTTTAAAAAAAATAAAAATAAATCTCTCGCCCTGGCATCAAAGCCCCCCGCTGGCTGAAAGAGAAGTCACCCCTTTCTTTCTCCCCCTCTTCACTTTCTTTGGCTTTCTTCACTCTTTGCGTCACCCCCCCCCCCCCCCCCCCCCCCCTCCCAAGGACCTCTGGAGAAATCAGCTCACTTTCTACTTTTTTTTCCTCTCATTTTAAAAAGAGAGCAATTAGCCCCAGGGGAGTGGGTGGCAGAGTAGAAGGGGGTCTGCGCTCCCTCACTGATGGGGGGCTCCCAAAATCCGTCCTGCTCCAGGGCATTGAACATTGCTGGGTTCTAACGCTCTTCTCCCAGAAATGCCCTTTGGAGAACAGAAGTAAAAGTGAGACCACGTACATGCCAAATTCACAGCGTCAACCCCTATGGAAAAAGAATATGCTGCAGTATATTGTAAACACATCAGAATTATCTTCACAATATATTTAAAATATGCTGCAGTATATTACATTTCCATAGGGAACACTCAGTGTAGCCGACTGTAGTGCTGAAAGTTGAGGTTGTTGGAAGAGACACCAGGTTGTATGTAACAAAGCAACATTACCAGCTGAAGGATTCAATGACACCTGTGCATAATCGTCCTCGTGCAGTTTGAACCTCCAATATATATATGGTTCAGGAAGTAAGCTCTTTAGTGAAACCCCGTTGGAGCAAATACCTTCAGACACTGTGGCCCACAAAACCTGAAGTTAAGTATCCTGACATACAATGTGTGTGTGTGTGTGTGTGTGTGTGTGTGTGTGTGTGTGGGGAGCAAATATTAAGTTTTATATTCTGTTGCGACTGCACTCAGACATTTAATAGTAAAAAAAACATGTAAGACAATAACAGTATGTTTATGTTTCCAAAAATGCATGATGTAGAGTATTCTGGGGGCAATTGTAACAGAGGGCAATTGCAACACCATAAAATTGCACCAATCTGAAACAAGCTCGAGCTGAGATTCTATCCAGCAAGCGAGCTAGTTTCATGTGTTCAGGGTTGTGGGGCAATTGTAACAAAAAATTGTGTTACAGTTGACCCCTGTTACAATTGCCCCCAGAATACTCTACATGCTGTAAACCACACACAGAATAAGTTTTCCACCACCTTGGTTCATGTCTGTTAACAGACAGATTGTTTCATTTATATCGTCTTCTTTTGTAATTCTCTATAATAACAAAATCAAAATATTACACGCAAACAAATGTGGACATACACATGCGCCGGATGGAATCGATGCCATGTTTAGCGCTGAGAGTGAATGTCAGAGGTTTTGATTTAACACTGTGAGGCAGCTTCAATCAAAGCATGAAAACACTTCTTTAATCCGGGGATATGCAAAGCGGTGGGCCCACTGCCTCCGTGTGGGGATAATTTATTCTGCTCTTGTTGTTCCTCTGGTGCTGATGTAGCTGATAAGACCTTGGCGTTATCGCCACAGAGCAGGCAATTAACAACCTCGCCCCTGCCTACCCACTGCACAAGCTCTTTGTGCTGTGCAGATGAAGGTCAGCAGGCAGGGAAGCGGACCCCCCCCCCCCCCCCCCCGTGTGCGCGCGCCCCTCATTCTGAAGCGCAGACTCCGGGCCATGCCTATTGTCACCCCAAAACAAATCTGTGCGCTGACCTTCCCGTCAAAACCCGGAGTCAAGCACTTTGTGTGTACGGTGTCATACTTTCACGGAACAATGGCGGACATGACACGGAGCCACCGGACGAGAAAGGGAGCCTGGAGACGGAGCTTTCTCGCTCGTCCACTTCTCCTCCATCACCGCCGCAGTCCCTTGTTGTCTCTCCCTCCACACTTCTGTCCCTTTGATATCACGAGCAAGTTCTCCCGCCGACAGTCCCTGCAATTTGCATGCGCTGCCAGGACACAAAAGAGGCTATGCATGACTGTCTGAGTGTGTGAATAATTAATATAATTGTGTCCCCTCTAACTACTTAGTGGTTAGGGTTTGAGCATGATAAGCTCTCTAAATGTTTGGAGCCCCCCATACCACACCCCTATAAAATAGGTGCATCCATTTTACCCACTGAGAGCAAATGCCACTGCGTGGGAAATGGATTTGGGGTTTTAGAGAGCTGACCTCCCTTTGTCTCAGTGGGAACGCTCTGAGCAAACCGGAGCACTTATCATCACACCGTCTGGCTGCATGATGTTTATTTGTATACCATAATGCATTTTTATTTTTTAAAACCATGACCCCCTCTGTGTCTACTGTAAATAAATCATGCAAATAACCAGTGAGTGTATATTAACTAATAGACTGTATATGTATATACTGTGCAACAGTCCCCCCCGCCCCCTTTGCCTGGTGGACCCATTTCATGGTAGGAGAGTGGATGGTTGTTGCTAAGAAAACAGAGGGTTAATTAAATGTCCAAACATCAGCTGTTATGAGAGGGATTTATAAAATAAATTTTTTTAAACGAGAGGGTAAAATACCATATACAGAAACATGTGACATATTGAAGCAAGGCTCCTCGTAAGCTGGAGTGTGCCTGCATTCTCCACCCTAGCGGACAGTACTGAGCCCACACACACCAAAAAAAAAGCCCAGGAGACTTAACTTTGCTGGGTACAAAGAAGCGATGGCCCTATAGTGAATACGCATGTTATTGTGTATAAAACTCTCAAGCCTCATACATGTTATGATTTTTGAAAATCACAAGGAAGTGTACTACAAGTAAATATGACATACAGTACAAGCATGCTACTGCGGAATCCATGGAGTCAGGTCTGACACCAGCAAAAAAAAGTAACTAAAAATTGTTTTGGGGGGGGCGGGCGGGGTTAGCATGGGCCACCACTACAGGGCTCGCAGTGGTAACTCAGCCATATTGTACCACCCCTTAATCAGAAGCTGTTTTATAAGATGGATATAAATTGTTGAGAATAACTCCAGGAAACACAAAATCACTTTCTGCCGAGCCACCTGACTGTTTATTTCCACTTGTTGTGTTACGAACCAGAAACGGGACGAACCCAAGTGCAACGACCAGGAGACAGATTCACAAAGAGGGTGTTTAATAAATTAAGTGTTGGGGTAGTCCCAACACTGTACAAGAGGGGAAAAAACACGATATCACACAGGAACAGTATGTAGCCCGGGACGGGCTGCTCCAAGCCGGAGCTGGACTGGCAGGCCTGGAATGTTTCGTTCCCAAACCGGAACTGGACTGGACAGGAACTGGACCGGGAGGTCCACACCGGAATCTGGGTCTGGAACAGTTTTGTTCCAAACCGGAACTGGACTGGACTGGAACTGGACCGGAAGGTCCACACTGGAACTGGGGTCTGGAACGGATTTGTTCCAAACCGGAACTGGACTGGACTGGAACTGGACCGGGAGGTCCACACTGGAACAAGGGGTCTGGAACGGATTCGTTCCAAACCGGAACTGGACTGGACTGGAACTGGACCGGGAGGTCCACACTGGAACAATGGTCTGGAACGGATTTGTTCCAAACCGGAACTGGACTGGACAGGTAGGTGCGAGACTCACACCTGGACTGGAATTGCTGGGGAGCGGCTCACTACGGCAGGACAGCAACTGGACCGGATTGACTGCCACCGGTACAGAACAAAAACAAAAGGTAGGGTTAGTGCAAGGGAAGGCACGGGAATGACCGGGAGGTTCTCACGGAGGGTGCAGGGTTTGAGAGGGAGGTGGTTGGTGAAGCACGGCAGAGATGGGTTGTGTGGCGTAGCTGCGGTAGGTCCGGAAGGAGCTGACTGTCTCCAGAGCTCCAGGAGCCGGTGCCGAAGAACTCGTTGGCTTCTTCGGTCGGACAGGAACAACTGGAGGGTAGCCAGGTAGCAAGCTCTCCCGGAGCCTACACGAGCTGGAGGTGGAGGTACCGCAACACACACAACGATAACGGGGGGAAACGAACACTGCCACGGGTGAATGGGAGCTGGGTTAGATGGAGGAGAAGGGAAACAGGTTAGCTGCATGCACGACAAGAATTGACGGGGTGGTTAACTACCAGACTGTAGTTAGGAGCCGAACCAAGCTGCACGGGGATAATATTCCCCGACCAAGCGAGTAGTTCTCTTTAACACGACCAGGAAAACAACGAGCATGAACACCGGGTGACGAACGTTAACGAACTGGCGCCGACTGGCAGCCAGCCGAAGGACTAAATAGTGAGGTTAATAATAGAACTAAACAAGGGACAGGTGTGGAAAATCAGCAGGAGTGATTACAAGACACCAGGTGAGGGAATGCATGCAACGAGGGGGGACGGAGTGAAAAGGCGGAAGTGAGACAACCAAACGAACAAGACAGGGAAGGAAACGCCCAGAACCGCAGCAGCGGGGGAAAAACACGGACAAAAGGATCCAACATGACACGGAGGGAAAACAGGAAAATACAGAAAACGAACAGGAAGGGAGCGGAACATTACATGTTGTGCTTTTATTGTTCATTGTGGTTGGGTTGGCAGACATGAATTTGGGGATCCTGGAGATGTGCGGTCCCTCCAGCAGAAGGATTGTTGTGGAGATTCAAGCTGAATATACACGGCAGTCCGTAAGTAATTGGACAGTGACACAATTTTTGTTGCTTTGCCTCTGTACTGCAGTACATCAGATTTTAAATGGAACTATGAGGTTAAAGTGCAGACTTTCAGCTTTAAAGTGAGGTTTTTTTTACATCCATATCAGGTGAACCGTGTCGCAATTGTACCCATTTTTATACATAGCAAACTTAAATAAAGTCATCATATTTACTATTTGGTTGCATATCCTTTGCATGCCATGACTTCCTGATGTCTGTGACCCAACAACATCAAAATACTCTTGCTATCTTATATTCAGGTACTCTTACAAGCGATACTATAACCTCTCTGTATTTGAATGTATCTAAATGGGAATTGGGGGGGCAACTAGATTAAGCTGTAAATTACGCTGGAACAATATGGAACACATGGTTGGCTAAATGGCTGTAAGTCATCAAGAGTCTGAAGTATCAAACAACCCTCAAACCATCACTATTCTGCTATACAGTATATGCAGTAGATATCAAGGTATCCCTTAGACAAAAGGTCTGTAAAAATCATATATGATCATACTTGCAGTTTTATAAAAAATCACGTATGTTGATTAGTATTATATTATATATTTGTATAAGATTCTTATATGTTTTTTTATAGGGAGTACCATATATGTTAGGGAACTATTTAATTTCAGTATGAAATGTATATGCTAGTTCTCTACCACATATTTATTTTTATAAGTTTTGTATATGGCATATGTGATTTTTATAGGATTTTTACAGACCTTTTGCATGTGGATACTTTTAAGGATTGTTTGCTCTGACTCACTTTCCTATTGAACTTCCTATCGAAACGCATTGGGTTCATTCCAATCGCTTATTTTCACTCCTTAAGGGTGCCTCCCAATATTTTTCACTTTTCTCCTCCTTTCCTCCGCTCCCCTACTACCACTTGTCTCCGACCCAGAAGTGTGTGGGCGATAGGAGGAGAGGAGACAAGTGGAGGAAAGGAGAGAATGAGGAGGTGTGAAGAAAATTTGGACGGTTTCTATGCTTCTCCGTCATAAAAGTCGACGTCGAAATATCTTGCATTGGGGAATCATTATCTTGGGGAAATCCATATAAGGCATTGCTACGCATTATCATTGTTGCCATCTTTCAATCTCTGTGGCCGTGATCACGATGATGTCACCCAGAAATGTAAAAACACTCCCACAGTAGGATACATCGATGGATCCTTCGCCGCAGGGGAGGAGGAGCCCAGTTTGAAGCCGCTTCGCTAGTCTCCTCCAATATTGGGACAGAGGAAGGAGGGGGGGACACAAGCATCGGTTTCCGGGGCAAGGAGGGGACGAGGTGGTCGTGGAGGAAAGGAGGATGCCTTTTTTTCGAGTATTGGGGGTTCATTCCAATTGCTCATTTTCACTCCTTGCATCCTTTCCTCGCGTCCTTTCCTCACTCCTTAGCTCCACCCAATGGAGGACGCGAGGGAGGATGCAAGAATGAGATACGAGGATGGAGGAATCAAGGCAACGTGAATTAGGCAAATGGAAAATCCTTGCTCAGTCAAGCGTCTGCATCATATTATGCTTATGCGCTTAAGCTTAATGCATTTTAGCCTCTTTTTTCATGAATAGACGTGGCTTTTGTTAGTCATAAAGAATGAGTTTCATTATGGATTAAAGCGCTTTAAAATAAATTGAAAGGAAGGGTAAAATCTGATTTGTGTAGGGGTGTACCCGCCACGTGGCAGATGTGGAGAGGCGGATAATTCATACACATGACGTGCTCCGCAAAGGCTACGCAAACTCCCGCAAAGGCTACGCAAACTCCCGCAAAGGCTACGCAAACTTCCGCAAAGGCTACGCAAACTTCCGCAAAGGCTACGCTTGTGGTTCCTCGCTGAAGCATCCTCCTGGAGCCTCCTCGTTCCTCGCTCGTCCTAGGAGCACTTAGCAGTTTGGAATGGCCTTAAAGATGGCGGACCGTGGTCGATTTCTGGGTCAGTCGAGGACCGAGGAGACAAGGACGGATAAAATAAGCGATCGGAATGAACCCTGGGACACACCCCTTGCATCCTTTCCTCGCATCCTTTCCTTGTTCCTTAGCTCCACCCAACGGAAGACATGAGGAAGAGATGCAAGGATGAGATATGAGGATGGAGGAATCACAGCATACAATTATACGTCTGCCCATATAGCTTTAGATTACTTTTAAAAAGGGTATGAAAACAGACAGAATGATGTAGATCCACCTTTCAAAAGCTATCTACCAACATTATATAAAAAGGATAGCTATCAATATTGGTATGAGGCATAAGAGGAATAGAAAAATAGCCTCCACAAAACTGCAGTAGGGAAATAAAAAGCCTTTTCGTACAGGTCACTATCGTGGGTGGCAGCACATACTCTATGAGTATGAATTAGGCTCTTTGAGAGAAGGTTTGAACCAATCTGCCCAGTGATGTTGTTTGAATTACAGTAGACCAACATAGCTACATAACTGTATCGCAGTCATATATAAAAATTTATATATAAAAAGTTTTTATATCGGACTGCTACTTTTATCACTAAACCTATTTTAACATATTTTTTCAAGAATTAAAATAACCTTCAACATCAGCCTTCAATCTCTATTTTAACCCTGCACCATTCACTCTCAATTCAGATATAACCACAGTGCATTATAAATATACTGTATGTGAAGACACAGTAGGTACTGATACAACTGAAATTTAAGAGATGGAGGTTTATGCATGTCTTCAGTTCAGTCTTTAATTAAAAATAGATTTTTAATTACTCCTGCAATATTCCTGTCCCTAAATGAAGGTTTTATGTCAATCACTATACAAAGGAAATAGAGTTTTCTATTTTCTGTAATTGACTAGTTTTAAAGCTTAATTTTATTAGCTAAATTAAGATTTTCTGTTTACTATGCAAATGAGAATATAATAAGTGTGAGTTCCAGAATGTTTTGAACAAATTTTGTGAGCGTGACAACATATTGAACAAATCAATATTTGTGCTTGAATGACAGCAAGATTTAACATAAAACAATGCTAGAGTTGTTCGCACAAGGCATAACATTTAATGGCCTTCATTTAAATATGATATTTAAAGTTTGAATTTTTTTCCTCCCTCTGATATACTTGATGTCTTCTCAGTATTCACATATATAAGTAGATTCATGCAATTAATTTTGTACGCTATGAAGTTCAATTGTTCAATGTGAGCCGTTAAAAAAATTAATAAATAAAATGTTTTATTTGTACATTATTACAACTTACTTTATGCACTTTTGTGCCCTTTTACTAAGTTAAGTTTTCTGAAATCCTCATTAAATATGTGATATAATGTGTGCAATTTACTTTAAAATGTGGAAGTTGATGGTGGTTTGTGCATGCACATTAAATAAACACTCCTTCTGTTGGTACAGCTCAGTAAGTTCCTTATCTTCTGATTAAGTACGTTGTATATGTTCACTTTTGTGCTTCTATATTTTCAACTGCCTTACTTCTTACATGGGCCATCACTGTTGTTTTTTGTTCTATTTGAAATAGCTTATAAAAACAAGTGTTCCTTGTTGGCATGTGACATGAGTAAATAGTATTTTTCAGATAATTTGTCAAAGAGAGAGAGAGAGAGAGAGAGAGAGAGGAGGGGGGTGGTGGTATTATATAGTAGGCTAGTACTGACTTAGAAAATCAAAATGGACAATCCAATTCTAGACAAATGCAACTGGTCTTGTGATGGATTTACCAGTACCCTAAATAATTATAATTCCTGTGTTGTTTTCCCTATTGTTCTATGCACGTGACTTTTTTTATCCCTGTTGTTTGCAAAGTATTATTGAAGATTGAAGCAAGTCTGCTGTATTCTACGCATCTACCGATTTGATTGGAGGGTGTGAAAGTAAGAATGGGCAACAGTGTTAACTGAAATCTTCCTTCAGATGAAACAGAACTACCTTCAAAATACCGTTAACACATTTGGGACTCACAGCTTATATCCAGGCCATAATTGATAGTCACTATATTTTTTATTCAAAGTAGTTTTTTTTTGTTTTATCTTGTACGTGAAGCACATGCCAGGGTTGTCTTGACATCAGCTGTTACAAACAAACCCACTCTTCATGGTCACCGATAGATCAGTCATTCCAATTGATCCTGACTACCATTATCTAGCTTGATAACTAGCCACATCATTAGCGAATTACCTGGATAGTGAGCTTGCATCCTTGTTTGTATGGAGCCAAATGCACATTTTCATGTTAGTTATAAATGGGAAGGATTTCCCTCGTTTGGTTGCAAAAAGACCCACACAATTCAGATGTATGCATATATAGTTAAGATGAGATTTATTCACTCACATCAGTGCAAAAATGGTGCTCAAAGCACATTAGTGTGAATGTTTAGATCCTTGGACCTTCCATCATGCATTGTGACAGACTAGACCACACCCACCCTCAATCCTAGAAATAACTTCAAGTAATTGGTAGGGAGGGCATGTCTCTATGATTGACCAAACAGGCAATGAAGTCATAAAGTATATAATATATAAAGACATGTCAAAAATATTGCTCAACAATACATTGTTTGTTTGTGAAACCAGTCATTGAGCAGATATGCATGATCATCTGTCCAAAGATTGTCATTAAATATAGAAAAATTTTATAAAAAATGACACTGGTATTCTCGATTGCAGTAGATGCAAATTAAACAATATGCCACTGATATGTTAACAATGACATTGCTCTTAAATAAAATTATATGCCAATAGGATTACTACAGGAAACTGAGTAGCTAATATTAATTCTTCATTGAAGCCCAAGGGATGACATGTTTTCATATATAAAATCGATTTTGCTTCACATTGTAAAAGGTAATGGGCCTCATTTATCATTCAGGCGTACGTTCAAATATGATCGTAAAGTGAGCGTACGGCCATTTTTAGAGAAATGTCAGGATTTATCAAAATGAACGTGGGTGTACGGAACGATGAAATCTCACGACAGCTCTTGACATTGCGTACACTTTTCCCAGTGGCGAGGCAGCGACATTGCATGCAATGAACAGCGAGGCAGTTGTGCAGCCTACAATGAAAAACAGGTGATAAACAAAAAGGTGCTCTTTGGAAAACATAGGTTATGTGAGCTTTAAAATCAGAGTTCGCCTTAAATGAATAGCTGTTCATAAAAATGGCAAAATAACGTCCAAGTCATTTCATTTATGAAAATATTAAAAGCAATTAATGCATCTGGCCAATATTTTAAAATGCACTTGACCTACGCGTTGTGGCTGGATACGTAGCCTACATTGTGTAGCCTAATTGGCAAAAATAGTATCTGAATAAGTCGATTTTTAATCATTTTTTATCACTATTGGTTTAATCGCAAGGTTATTAGTTTCTCATCTCGATGTAGTTTCCCGTGCAGCCTAAATGGAATGAAGCAGAAGCCGGTTGAAATTATTACATCAGGAAATAGCCTCTGTATACGTATTTATTGGAGACAGCCATATTAAAATAATTACGCATCACCAGTCATGTTGTATGAAAGACGCAAAACTGTTTTTTTTCTATAAATCCGATCTAGTTTTATTAGCCTAGAATAGGCCTAGGCTACCTTGCAAACGTCGCAACCGGCGTGTGAGAATCTTGAAATCTTGACGAATCAAGTCGAATATAATAAAGGAAGCGCGATTAATATACGATCAAGTCTGATTTATCAAACTACGTTACGCTCAGATCAGTGATTTACACAAGCTTGATGAATCACACGTGAGAATTTCGTACGCAAGTTGGATGCGTCAAATATACACTCTTTTTTACGACCATATCGATAAAATGAGGCCCAATGTGCCCTCTGCAGTGCATTTTTACTGCAGAAAACAGTAATCTTAGGCACGCGTTTTGTCTCTGTAAAATTCCTTGCAATAGAACTCTTATCATTTCTTCTCACCAAACGTTTGTGCTCATTAATCCAGTGGAGTAATTGCTTATTTGTTTTACCAATGTATTGCAAATAGTTTGGACGCATGACGACATAAATTACATGTGTGGAGCAACACGTGATGGTCTTTCTGACTTTATATTCTCTGTTTGTTGTTCCAGAAGTGTGAATGTTGCTCCAGAAGTGGGAAGGATGATCTTAATTTTTTACCCGGACACAGAGCGGGCGGGCCTAAACGTCTGAAAGTAGGTAACTGACTGGCTGAGTGGCTCCATGTCTTCCTGTCTCCATGGCTCAGTGGCTGCCCGTCCCCCGTTGTTGAAAGGCGCATGTGCGAATTGCGATGGTGAAAAGCTTGTGCGCAAAATTACAATTTCGCGGTAAAAAGTTGAAAAGCGAATGCGCAACATTCAAATTTCAAGTAATTACGGTAAAAAGTTTGCTGTCTAATCCTGCTCGAGTTTATGGTGGGGAGGTCGCATTTCGGAGGTGGTAAACGCGGCGTGAGCTGCGCAACTGGGGACTTGGCGCAGGAACGTTTTGGCTTTGCTAGCAAACATAGCTAAAACAGCTAACCACAACCATAACGTTTTAACTTTTAATTGTATATGTTTATCATTCAGTATCAGTATATTGGCCGATACAAAAGCATTTCATGAAGAAAAACGAAAGTTGAAGTGCTTTAAAAGCTAAAATTATATAAAAGCAATGTTTGTGGACACCTGTGGATATGTTTAAAGATACAGCTAGGTCAATTGGCTGAAATGTATAATCTTTCTCGTAGGCGTTAGCGCCCAGTGAACAGGCCTATTGTTTCACCAGCGGGAGGGGTTATACTTTTAAATCTCCTATTCATTGAATGAATTACATAATTAGTTTTAATACCTTGCCAATTACCATGGACTGCTTAGTAGGTAATGTATTAACAATCAATATTTTATTGGTTTTGAGCAAATAAAAAAAAAAACTTGTTTTGGTTGTTACTCTGTAGCCTACTATAGCTATTTAACGTTGTTTCGTTATTTATATAGAAAATTTAATTTGGATTAATATGTAGCCTAATAGTGTAGCCTATAATTTCTGTTTATTTTAAATGTAAAGTATTTAAAAGGTTGGGCGCTAGGCTACATAGGCTATGGCATATAATTTAGCGAACCGCGGTGTTAAGTGTATACTGTAGGCTACATGCAACTAGGCCTACTTGTACACGTAGGCTACAGACAGTTTTGTATATTTCGGGCAGAGAGGAGTGGAGGAAAGGAGGTAGGGATTGAAGAATATTGGGACGCAGCCAGAGAAGAGTGTGCATGGCAAGGCCTTTTTACATAGGCTATAGTGCGTCCCAATATTCTTCACTCCTCTCCTCCTTTCCTCCACTCCTCTCCTCCACTCGTCTCCTACAAGGAAGTATGCAAAATAGCCTGTACGTTTCAAGTACAAGTATTTGCATGGACAGTATACAATGTAGCCTACCTGACATTGGGGTTTGCGTCAAAACATCAATTAATATGTAACATTTGATTAAAACACAAAGATCCGTTTCCGGGGCACGGAGGAGAGGAGGCGATAGTGGAGGAAAGGAGCCAGGAGGGTGCATTTTTTCAGTATTGGGACCATGGGAAGCACAACGAGTTTCGCTTGACATTCCATGGCTTATAATTAGGCTACATTTTAGATCTATCTACAAATGCATTTTTACAAGTCATAATTACAATTAGGCTTTAATGTGACCAGTCAGAATGATAATTCAATAATAATTCAAGATATCTGCAATTATAATCTGACTAATAGCCATATAATTCAAGATATCTGGCTATAGTAAAAAAAAAAAAACCTCCTTAGAAAGGCTATCTGTAATGAAGTCAAAGATATCGCCTCGTCACATGTAGGCTACCGGATATCGCAAGCCCTTTTAATCATTTATTAGTGTGATGGTTTTACATTTGCCTACAGATATCTGTATGCTAATTTATTTCTGACTCATCAAAATGGTAATTTAAGATATCTACATTTTGTATAGTAGCCTTAGATTGAAGTTAGGCTATTAGCCATATGAAGATGTCTGTTAGATGTCTGTTAGAAGATGTCTGCAGTGATAGATTGTTTAGACTCTGAACTTTGAACACATTGAAGTTATTATCCTTCAGTAATCGCAAATATATGCAAAAATAAAGTAACAGGACTATTTTTTTAAAAATTGACGGAATCTACTTTGTCCACATTGATTTAGGATGTGTTAGACGTAGGCTATGATTTTGAGATGTGCTTGGGAATGCATTGAGTGAATGGAGAGAGTTTCTGCTAGCTTCAGTTGTCCATTGTTATTTTCTGCAAATTGAAACAGAAGTAAGTAGGCCTATGGTTTCTCAATTAGCCTAATCAACTCATCCATAACTTTTGCTCTTTGGATGCTGGTATTAAAGCCAAATTGCACACCATCAACACAGTAGCCTAATTATTGCACAATTATGACAAGTCACCCATATATACTTTACAGGAACAATTAACAATAGACTACCATTTTATGCCTAAATGTAAAAAAACGGCACAACACCGGCCCAACGCGCACAACATCCCTTAGCTGTGATATAATCACAATAGCCTATAGGCCTACTGTGGCCTGTCATGAGTTATTGCTTAAATATTCAGTTACTGCATCATTATAGAATTTATGTCAACAATAATATTGTGGCACATCATAATCGTATTGGATCAGAAAAAGGTCTGGCCACCACAGTTTCTAGACTAGGCTAACTAACATAGAAGCATGTTTTATGATATTTTTCCGACTTTGTAAATTCCCATCATAACTGTTTATATTCCACCCTTCTCAGCAAATAATAATAAAAAATAATAAAAAATGGATGCTTCCTCCCATCCTGTGTGTCAAAAGCCGTGCTTCTCACTTGAACAGAGTGGGATATTCATTCATATTGGTTTTCCATAGCTAGCTTCTATGATGCAGAGGCAAGAACCACCACCAGTCGCGAAGCTAGCTAACGTTAGATAGCCATCTAAACCGTAGTGAAGGAGTTAACAGCCTAGATGATTTTGAAGAGCATGTTAAGATCATTAGTTTTAAGAATGAATTCATTTGGGTTTTGTCTGTTTGTCTTAATAGTTTTATCCATTCCAAATATCGCTGCATCCAGAAAATTTGATTTGTTATGCCACCTAGTGGTAGCCTAGCTAAACCACTGGATCACTGCTCTAACAAGGAAATTATCACATAACATAATGCGATATTATCTGTAGGCCTAATGCTAATGATACATATGACTTTACGGTGTCATTATTTGTTATAATTTTGAATTAGCCAAAAGAAAAAAAGGAAGGACAAATAGGCCTAAATAAGAACAAAAAGAGAATCCTTAGCTTGTTCAGTAGCCTAGTCATAGGCATAGTAGTCCACCCCTATGCTGACAGAAATGTTTTAACCCAAGTGCTGAGCAGCCAATAGGAAATTATGGCAATCTCACGTTAAAAATGGATTTGCCAAACAGGTAAAAAAAATATGTGAAATTGATGTTTGGAATTACGCGTTGTCTACATGTTGTTGGTGTTGACTACGTGTTGTCAATACGTAGACAACGTGTTGTCAACGTGTGAAAAATCAACACGTTAACACGATGACAACATGTTAACAACACGTTGACAATACATAGACAATGCGTGATTCCAGATGTAATTTTCTCATGTTTTTGTTGTCAATACATAGACAACGTGTTGTCAACGTGTGAATAATCAACACGTTAACAACACGTTGACAATGCATAGACAACACGTGATTCCAGATGTAATTTTCACGTTTTCTTTTTACTTTTTTTGGCTTTCCATAGCTCACGTCACAGGCATTCGCGCACATGCGCACTTCCTTTTTCAAGCCACAGGCTGCGCTCATGCAACAGGCTTCACTCTCGCATTGCTTGCCTCCGGGATTTGGCTACATTCGCGCGCGTGCGCACGTTTCCTTGCTCACGTTTGAGGCTTCTCCGACCCTGCAGCTGGCTCTTATTGCCACTGGCTGCATACAGGCGTCTGGGCTGAGCTAGGCTTGCCTAGCCTTGTTGATTTAGAAGGATACCATAGGGTGGTATGAAATGGGTTTGGAAAATGTTCACAAAATTACCTTTCATGCCAAACTACTTGGAAAACAATACCTGATCATACATTTTTGGAGATTTTTTTTCTCCAATTAGAATAGAATAATTCCATACATTATCATAAGTTTATACCATACTACATCACAATACTATCCTTGCTTGACTCATTGCGGAATCTAAACTGATAAGCAGTCGCACAATTTCAGTGTTCATGTACCAAATAAAATTAAATAAAAAACGTGCACAAATGTTCAAGGATGACTCTTACAGGCTTGTAAATAGGGGTGTCAGTTTGGGGGAGGAGAGCTGCTGTGTGTTTAGGAAAATATTGATCTTTGTGGAAGGGAAGACATTAGCAATAGTGCCTACTTGGTGAGATGCATGGGTAAACAGCTTTGTCAGGTCTGGCAGATCCACTTCCATCAAGGAAATAAATAGACGGTGTATTTGCAAGCTGTGTGCAGAAGGCAATTTCAAGAGAGACTGAAGCCACAGCACAACAGGATGTCATAGCGGCCCGGTGATGCGCTGCGGTGTTTTCAGGGATACAGGTTTCATCTTGCTAGGCTGTGGTATGTCCAATAGCTTCACGTTTTCATTCTGGCCCTGTGGCGCAGTGTGCTAATTTGTTACGTGCTCAGGTGCTGCTTTGGGCTGTAACCAGATGCTTTGTTTTCACACGAGTCACACTATTTTCAGTGGTTTTATCTCATAAGATATAGATTATAAAATATAATCAAACATGCATATGTTTTCTGGTAGGTACATGACCAACAAATTAATATTGATAAAATATATCTGAATGCTCCTACAGTGCCTTGTAACACAAGACAATATTTCTATAGACTGGTATTTTTATGTTTGTCCTGTCCTATAAGCAAGATCCCAGTGGACCAAAATTCAGTTTTGCATCCGTGCCCGATCAAAACCGTCAATTCTATGGGAGCATAAATGCAATATTTAGATGTTAGTTCTTCATTCGGTGGTTTATTCTTGGTGGATTCAGTAGATATTATGGGCCTGATTTACTAAGACCTTTAGCATGTGCAAAACCTTTTAGCTCACACAAAACTAATAACACAACCAATGATTTGGCGCAAAAGAAATACCAAGACCAATCATTGGTCATGTTATTGGTTCTTTGTGTGCTAAAAGGTTTTGCACACACTAAAGGTCTTAATAAATCAAGCCCGGTATGTAATTGGGAGTTGGACCGCAGTGTTTCCAGTTTTTCTGAGGACTGCAACTGGAGCCCCCAGGATTGTTTTCATTCTGGTTCCTCATTCTGTGTTTAATAACTTTGTCTTAGTGGAATTACTTCATTATGCCGTTCCCAGGCTAATGGTACCTGTGCTTGTTACAGGGACTGTAGTATTTTCAGAGGCTTGTCCGTTCTAGACTGTACCAAGACCCGTATCGCCTTGTTAATTCTTGATGTGTGTTGTGATCAGCATCTGGGTTTGTAGTCGATTACAAAGGTGGGGTGGCATGGTAAAATGGCATCTTCCCCACATTTCAAGTCTGTTCCTGCATTTAATGTGGAACGTATTGCACACTTAATGTAGTGTTAGTTCTATTACCCTTTTTTCTTCTAGAAATCGAAATCCCCCCCCCCCCCCCCCCCCCCCCCCCCCCCCCCCCCCGCCTGTCTCAGTCTTTTCTGTAGCCAGCTCAGGTGTTGATGTGAGACTGGACATTCCCAGCTCATGCATAACAATCAGGGGCTGTGAGCCACAGCGACAGAGTGGGGTGTACCGAGGAAAAGCCCATCCACCCGTCCTGGCTGTGTACTTTTAAAATGGGTTGAATTTCACACCTTCACAGTGCATTGTTTACTTGCGCCGTCCGATGCGTGTTTACTGCATCAGGTCCAGATTACGTTTCTCTTGTTTGGAAAAGAATATTTTTTCTTACATTTTTTTCTCCATTCATTTTTCATAACCATGTCAACCGTGTGTGTGTGTGCAATGCAGAGAATGCCGAAGGGTGGGATGCCAATAAAATAGCCTCCATCAGACACAGTGACCTTAGAGTAAATATACAAAAGAACATTCAAGCGCAATTCTCATGAACACCATTTGCTGTTGGGTGATTAAAAGAGTCATATCTAATACTGTAAACTCATGTCTACCAATCCAGAAGTGTGGAAAGTTTAAGCAATATTCAGGTGAAAGTGTGCATAGACTAGTTTTTACTGTCCCATGAAATCCATATTCTCTTCACAAACATAATGTTCTGTGCAATCTGTTGACAACCAGGGTGGGCTGAAACGGGGTAACATGGGGGAGGGTAATTAGTTTGCGAGATATGGGGGAAGGCACTGTTGTTAGCTTGCCTTCTAAAGGAGCCCACCCCTATCAGTGCGCTATAGGTTTGCAAATGACTAAACCTACTTTACTCTTGCTTCATGATGCTCCATACCATTTAAACCATCTGCCTGACACACACACACACACACACACACACACACACATGCACACACACACAACCAACCATACAGGATATGAATATTTAACAGTAGCTCCTTGCAAAGCACGAAGCCTGCCAATCCTTGTCAAATAGTGTCTAATCTTTTCAATTTCTCCGTGCAAATATTCACACTGGCCACTGTTTGTCAGCAAGATTAATGAACCGCGGTCGGCGTAATCCTCCACTGCTAATTCAAGTGGCTGCTAGTGGGGATAGAGCAGGGAGGAACAGAATGATGGAATACATACAGCTCTGAGCTTATTGCTTATCACATACATTACTCTCTTTCTTTTTCTGGATCCGGTGGATCTGATTGTGCACTCTAGAGATACAGACAAGCATTGCACTAGATCTGGCAATGTATGCTGGGAAGTCAAAACAATTCAGGGGATATCTATGAATCATAATAATAATACTGTGTTCCATTTTTGTAGTGGACTTCACAATCTAAAAGCATTGAAAGTAAAGTATTGACACCTCAACCATATGTTGTACTCACCTGCATGAGGGAGGACGACCATTTTGCGCTGGAACGATCGCGTAAAAATGATCATCCTTCAAAACTGGGTACGTAGGACGTGTGACCAACGTGCGGCTTCTTTGGCTGGTTCACATCCCGCGCTGAACTTTGGAATAGAAAAGATTCAGCCCCAGAACATTGTGTAGCAGGCCTGGAGCAGTCTGTTAACGGGGGTGACGCTGCTAGCCCCTGCGCTTTAACGATTACAGGAGAATGAAGTGCTTCAGTCTCCGTTAGGCCAGGGAATGCGCCGCCCGGACATTTGTAATGTACTGGAGGGGACAGATTTATGGCTTTAACCCTCCAGTGACAATATCGAACTCTGATATACAAAGCCTATATGATAATAAAAAGCTAAGAGACCTAATTCAGAACTGTGTGTGTTATATGAAAGCCCCCTCACACCAGGTAGTACTGCAATGAACAGAAAGCATTCCAACGCCGTACGCCTTGTATTATAGGTGGGTTATTGAAAGAGAAACTGAATGAGAACCCGTTTTACGTACATAGTCTTCATACATTGGTTGGAATACACACATTTTAGCGCTGTGCCTAGTAAGTCTGGCTGTATGCCTGTCAATGGGGAGATATAATTCAATCTTAATACATTTGTTCCTTCATTGGAATTGCTATGTGTATTTATCACACACGCACGCACGCACGCTCATACACACACACACACACACACACACACACACATGCACACATGCAGTGGTGGGGGAAGTCTCATAATGTGTCACTCGCTTTTACTGTGATACATGGTTGGCTGTCACTGCCACTTTCCACAATGTGCTGCCCAAGATAACAAGCTGACCTCTCTCCCCTGGGGTCACGCTGGGGTTGAGAGTGCCTCTGATGTGCTACACCTATTGGAAGAAAGGCAACTTATTGTATGATAATTCATGGATCGCCAATACTGCATATTATTACATATTGTGATTCAATATTATTTCCACATACGTGCATTCAAAAGTACAATACAATGTACATAGTTGTGCTTCAATGATAGAAATGGTAGCCTCCAGTATGATAATCATATTCATAAGCATTTACTGTATACGGCTTATTCCACCCACACACACACACAAACACACA